>JBDJHY010956866.1:0-13338 GCA_039654485.1 Withania somnifera
GGAACCTATTCGTAACATGTGGAAGCATCCACCATTCCAACACATCCTCTATGCTCTCTTTGGTATAAACTCACAAGAAAGATGGTTGAGAAGTGCATATGGGTGCTTCTACAGTTGCCTCCCATTCTCACACTTTAACAAGGAAGCCCGCTATTAGTTGAAGATTATCAATAATCGCCTTATTCCCATAAATTACTACACCACGATCATACGTAGTTAGGTGTCCCTTATGTATTTCTTGATGACAGGAGTGGAGATAAGTATTGATGGGTGATTAGAGTTGCAATGAAAAGGGTAAAGTACCATCAGAGGTGGAGGTATATCTTTTGTTACATGATGACTAGGTTTCTGAGAATTCAAGGTGTGGAGGAAGTTCCTGCATGCTACATCTTCCCTTAAATTGTGAAGGTTGCTGATGTAATGAAAAGAAAGGTGGTGGCCTAAGGGGTTGGAGGCAGAAAAATTGGCAAATCAAGAGAGAAATATTGTGTGTGAAATCTATTTTGGCTTCATGTATGGAGCTGAGATGCTAAAGATGTGAATTGGTGCTAGGCCTGCATCAGAGGAGGAAGTTAACATCGTGCACTATGAATATGCAATGAACTCTCATGCCAAGACCATGTGCAAGATTGGGCCAGTTTTTGTAGAGCTTTCTAATGATGATGTACCCATCGAGGATGAGTATATGCGGGACAACTCCGATGCTGAAGAGGATATAGATGATGAAGTAGTTGTGTTGGAGAAGATATGGATCACCCTGTTGTGGTGGAAGGCGACTCTCAAAATTCATACCTAGATGATCTAGAGAAATGACTAGGGAGTGCGTGGTGGGGCTAGGTGTTTTATTGATTATGTTCTGTTTTTTAGCAGTTTGTTTGGTTATTATATTTGGACTTTTTTTAAAGGTTCCTTAGTTTTTCTTACTGGTTCTTTTCTAAGGATGGTCTTATTAATCTGGAATAGCTTAGGTTGCTTTTCTTTTTCTTTTATTTTTTCCATTTAGTCATACAGTAGGGAAGATTTCTAATGATGGGTAGATGACGAGCTAGTAATGTAGGATTAAAGATAGGGGGAACCCTGTAATGGTTGGAAACACTAATTGCATTTTTTATTATGTCGGACATTTGTAACTCAAGCACCTTAGAACAAAAAAGAGAATTTGAGCATATAAGTAAGATGATTTTATATGGAACCATTGGAAATTAGGCTTAATAATGGGAAACAGTCAATTTGTTCATGATTATAAATCATTTATTGTATAACATTAGTCAAACCAATATGCCATGTGAGGTGATGTTGTCTTGCATGTTCCATGTGTGCATTTTGTTCTAGAACTTGCCTTTAATTTTGTTGAAGAAATGAGAGCATTTCTCATATTGGAAGATGATATAGGCCTTCTTTAGTTTGTTTGTGCATTTTAGCCTACTCAGATATTGTATCACTAGTTAGCCCCTTCTAGCCTATTGACTATTCTTTGGTAGCCATAATTTGGATCTAATAGTTTTTGTTGAACCCCTACTTTGTTTTGCACCCTGCTTCCTTGAGCATTATAGCATAGACTGTGGGTTGAATTGCTAAATCTAAATGAAGGAAAGTTGAGCAGAAAAAGGTTTCAAGATGGACCATAATTTTGAATTGCATTAAGTCATGTTGTACTGTGTATTTTTGGTCTAGGGGTTCTGTCTCATTGCGATTGTGGATATTGGATTGAAATGGTATGATTCCTATTAAATCGTGTGGGATGAATTGGTGTAAGATTTTGAATTCTATAATTGACATTGAGGAACATTTTGTAATTTTGTAAGTGGTTGTTAGAGGATGAACAAAATGTAAGTTGGGGTGGTGGTGATCTTAGGCGTATTTATATGCCTTTAACACCATTGAAGTCCCATATTTTAGCTTAGTATTGAGGAAGATTACATGTTTTGGGGTGTCTTATTGGTTGCTATATTCTACTTTCACTAAACCACATGGTTAGCCTTTCAGGGGATATTTGGATCCTACATGGATGAAAATCAAGAGTAAATGGAATATGGAATGAATAGAGATCATTTGAGGAAGACATGATGAGAAAAAATCTTTCACGAGTTGAAGAAGAACCTACCAGATTGCCACCAAAGCATGATGTATATCGTGATGGGCTACTATTTAGCTTGAAATCTATCATGATTAGGATAACTGGAAAGTGTCTTCCTTTAGGTTTAGTTGGGGGAAAGAAATGTAATTCCATTGGCTACTATATAACCCTTTTTAAGGTGAATTTAAAATGATATTAGAAGTGATTTGGAGAAGAAAACAAATGGACAAGGCACATTCTATTCTTTCTTCTTGTAATATTATGTTGAACAAGACAAATGGTAGGGTTATTATGAGTTTTATGGCTAAAAACCCTTGTTCTGGGGTTGCAGATGAATACATGATTGCTAGTGTTGGTTTTATATAGAAAATTTTATTGCTTCTCATATTAATTCTTCTTACGCTACTACTTGAATCTATTTTAATGATTAGTCACCATTAGAATACATCTAAAACTCTAAAAGTGAACTAATTTGGGAATCTGAAGAGTAGAATGAGAGCATAAGGAGTGAGATCATATCCAAATTATGCTAGAGTTAGGTATTGAATATGAATTACAACTAAGACGAGATCTTTTACTTAGCTGACTCACTTGGTTTAATAGGGATGATATCTATAATTCACCTACACTAAATAATCACATTACATCCCTAATACATAAGCTTAACCCCTGAACCAACAATTAGAGAAGTATAATTTGTCTCTGTGAATTGAGATCAAGCATAAATGTGAACAATGTCATGACCCTGGAATAGTCTTCTCTATTGATTACTCTTGTGATTTTTCTTTCAAAGTATTCTTTAATTTCTCACTGTTAAGGAGTAAAGTACTTATCAAATCAAATCTTTTGCTTATAGAGTACTTATCAAATCAAATCTTTTGCTTTGATACATAATGTTGCATTGATATTTAGTTACCCGCAAGATTCATTCACTATACTAATTTCAAGTCCTTGAGGGTTCGATATTCGTCTCGAATGTGCTTTTATATTATTTGTACGATCGCGTACACTTGCTTGTACATTTGGATGCAACATCTATAGTGGTCCCACTTGGAGTCTCGATAGCTATTTTATAGTTTTGCCCCGTTGTGGGTTATATTTTGTAACCTTTTTTGTATATATAGATGCTCTACAACCACTATACTAGGTTTTGGGGAGGCATTTTTGGTTATGTATTATGTTTCTATTTCATTTGATCATCTCCTTCTTCTTTTCTTTTGGGATCCTTGGTACTAGTCCACTGATGTTGCTCTAGGCTAGAGTTAGGCTTGTCTACAGGTGAGATGTAGAATCTATCACAACTCAATTTTTGGGTTGTGACACTAACCCAAACATCGACTACAGACTCTATTTGAGAATCAACTTTCAACCCCAATCCCAGATCTGACTTCCGACCCAAGATTTAAGACTCAAGATTTGAACTCTTCTAAGACTGACCTTGACCAAGACTCGGATTTTGGTCCCATCCCCATCATTAACTCGTGATTCAATGAAGTTCCAATCCTACTTCCAGAACTCCTGATTTGAAATTCAACTTTGACTCTCGAACTATGATACGATCTTGACTTAGGATTCGAGTCCGAGTCTTGACTTGAGATCGGACTCTTGACCTTAGATCCCACCTCGGCTCCCAACTCAGGAACTGACCGCGCAAGTCAAACTTTAACTCCCGATCCAAAACTCGTATATAGGAAGAAGATCAGAAATTTAGAGTTAGAACTAATATCTATTCTGTCAATATTAGAAAATTACTTAATTTTGAAATTTAAATATTAGAATGGTAATTAAACAAATAATAATCATTTGAAGAAAAATAATAAATTGCTATTTTGTCAACTGTAGAGTCTTTTAATGAAGGACAAAAAGTTCAATCAATATTTTTAATGGTCATTACACTTTTAATATAATATAAATATAGATTATAATTTTACCAAAGGAATATAGAAAAACTTTGGAACAAAAAAGTTATGGAACTAACAAAAAAGGGGCAGAACTTTAGGAAGATTTTTTTTGGAACTTCTTTGAATATTGTATTATTAGTTCTGAAATATATATTAGTATTTATATATAATTAGAATCTTATTTGATGAATATCAAAAAATATATTTTTTTATTGAATAAATATTTAATGAAGGGAAGAAGTTCAATTAACATTTTTAAATCCTTCACACTTTTGATATAGATATAGACGATTCTAAATTTTTAGTAATTTTCTCTTATCATATTTTTTAAAATTCTTAAAATATTTTATCATATATTTTTATTATACCATATATTTTAGGCATCCTTATTTTTTTCATGATTTAAAAATCAATATTACATAAAATATGATACAATAAGTGTAGAAAAAAGGTAAAAAGATGATTTTTTCATAAATGTATTTAAAAAGTACAAATTGTTGTATGTATATTAATTACAACTTTTTTAAAAAAAATAACATAAAGTTTAAATAAAAAGTATACTTAAGAGAAACGTGGTGCTTTAAATAAAGGGTGACAAAAAAGTTAAAAAATTGAGTAGCGGTGACATAAGTTATTTTAGATGAGTAGATGTGACAAAAATTAGATTAACAATTAAAGAGTTGAAAGACTTGTCCTCAAGTTTCTTGTTTACACTTTGACTCATCTTTATAAAATCCTAAATTATCTAAAATGGAGGGGAAGGGGGGAGTGGGGACGGTGGTTGTGTTGCGCGCCTTTTTTCCCATTTTTTTTATTGTTGTTGCTTCTTCTTCTTCTTCTTCTTTATCTTATAGTTTCCATTTTCGTTGTTGTTGGGAGCGGTGGTGGTATTTTTCTTTTTGATGCTACTTTAATTTACGAAATTTTTGGAACAAATTTAATTTGTATAGAACTGGGAGTTACTCCAAATGTCATTAGGTAAGTATGTTGTTTTAGTTTAATTTTTCATCTGGGTGTAGCTACTTGTTTTTTCCAAAATTTGCAGTCGTGATTTCAACAGTTGTTGTAGTTAACAACAATAGACTACAAAAATTGTTTGATAGCTTCTATTTTTATATCCAACATATATGTAATCTATCTCAACAGATTACATATCTGTTGGATACAGCTTCTGAAAAATCTGGATAGAACATGTATCCAACATATTCATTATTTGTTAGACGCATGTTACAAGTAAAATAAAATCAGAACATGTATCCAACAGACTCATTATCTGTTGCAACATATAGATGATTTTGTTGGATGCATGTTATAGGTAGAATAAAGCCAAAACATGCATCCAATAGATGTGTCATCTGTTGCAATAGCTAATAAATATGTTTGATCATGTTCTGGTTCTATTTTACCTGTAACATGCATCCCAACAGATTATTAATCTGTTGTAACAGATGTTTTATCTATTGCAACAAATGTGTCATTCTGTTGCAAACAGATCACTAATTTATTTGGTGTATGTTACAACTCTGGACAAAACTAGAATTGTATCCAATAGATTATATATTTGTTTTAAATGTGCACATTCAGAGTGCAAACGGTGGTTGAGGGATGTGAAACTCATAAATTCTGATAGATTTTATATTAGAACCTATGTGAAGTATCACACATGTGGTTCAAAGCATATTACAAGTCATAATCCACATGCCACAGCTAAAATCATAGGAAAATACTTTAAAGATAGGTTCCTCGAGGGTAAAAACCCATCTACAAAAGACATGGGTAATCAACTTCGTACGGATTCAGGTATTAGGTAAGTTATTGAAAGCTTTATAGGGGGAGGAGATTGAAAAGTCTCTGTTTAGAGGAACACATGAGCATGGGTATGCAGTGCTTCATACGTATCATTATATGCTTCGGTCCGTAAATTCAGGAAGTAAGACAGTATTGAAGGTCGATGAAAATAAAATGTTCAAGTACTTTTCTATGTCGTATTCAGCTTGGATTCTTGGTTTTTCTCAAATGAGAAAAGTCATAGTTGTTGATGTGACATTTTTGAGGAATAAGTGTGAAGGAGTTCTATTGTCGGCTATAGAACAGGATGTGGAGAGACATACTTTTTCGGTGGCATTTTATGTTGTAGATAAGGTGTGCAATGAGTGTACAAATATCTTTTTGAATAAATAAGAAGCCTTATAGATAATACTAAAGAGTTATGAATAATTTCTGATATGCATCCAAGTATTCAAAAGATCGCTTCAATTCTCTGTCCTACAACTCCTTGTGGTTGTTGTATGAGGCACATTGAAAAAAATATCTGAAATATTTTTCACAATTCGAAGGTCGTGTCTTATTTTTATAAAGCATCAAAAGCCTACAATATAGATGAGTTCAATGAGCATTTCAATCAGATAAGAGATGTTGTACCCGAAATAGCCGAACATATTGAACGCATTGGATTAGACAAATAAAGCAAGGTATTTTTCCCGAAAATAGATACAATATTATAAATTTTAGTGTGTTTTTGAGTTTATTTTAAATTCATGTCTTACAGACTTCTTATTATTTAAATAGGTATAATATTATGACTATAAATATTGCTGAGTCGGTCAACTCAATGTTTGACGTTGAAAGAGAATTTCTAATTGTTGCTCTATTTAATTAAATAAATAGGAGGTTTGCAGAAAAGTTTCATGAGAGATGAATGGATTTTTTAGCTCACCAACCATCTTCGTTAATTAACTGGAAAAAAAATATCAAAGTTTATCAACTTAGGGAATAAGTTATTGACCTATCAAATTTTCAACTACAAGTTCAGGGTTACTGGTCATGGTGAAGTTTCTATGATCGATCTTCAAAAAAATCTTGTATATATAGAGTTTTTTACTTGTACAAAGTTTCTTGTCCAAATACAATGGAAGACCTACGAGTTAAGTATGGTGAAGACTTTGAAAGGCATACTTATGAGTATTCATCTTTATATTATATAGTGGAGAAATACATAATTGCATATTGTGAGGCAATTCATCATGTCCTTCCTGAAAATTTTTGAAATGTTCCTTTGGATATTTTAGAGAGAGAAATACCTCCTCCATATATTGGTCCAAGCAAAATCAAACCGGGAAGAAAGCAAACAAAAAGAAAGTGTGGAATAGGAGAATCATTTTCAAAGAGAAAAAATAAGTTACCCATATGCAAATTTCTTGGCAAAAAAAAATCATATGCCCAGACTGTAATGCTCAACAGTTGTTAAACTTGCTTTAATTTTCTTCTCCATGATATCGTAATATTCATATTGTCGATAGTGTGTTTCTAAAATTGACTTTTATGATATTTTTTATGGTGTTTGTGAACTTGATTTACTTTTGTAATATATTTTTATCTTTTTGTGAATTTCTAATATGTTCGTAATGATTAATTAACTATTAAAAATAAATTAAAAGGATTGTACTACAGTTCAAATAGATTTGTAATCTGTTGCATCAGATCTTCTGTTACAACAGATATAACTTCTGTTGGGAGTAATCAAACAGATTATAAAATTGTTGCAACAGATGATGAATCTGTTGCAACAAATACCTTATTCTGTTGCAACAAATACAATATTTGTTGGGCGTAATCAAATAGATTAAGAATTTATTTCAACATGCTATGAATTTGTTGCAACAAATCCATTCCTCATTTAGGGGTTATCAAACAAATTCTATGTGAACTACTTAATTCAATCATGCTAAGTGATTAACAATGTTTTAAAATCATGTTTAGTCATCAAATAATATGTTCATATTTAACACTTTATGAACTAGGTAGTAATTCATCTGTTTAGATAATCAACTAAGTTTAGTAGTACTAAATTGTGTGATAAGTTGATGAGAACTACTTTATTCAACCATGCTAGGTGATCAAAAATGTTATTTAATCATATTTATTTATTAAATAATGTCCATGTTTAACACCTAATGAAGTTAGTAATTCATCTGTTTAGATGATCAACTAAGTCAAGTAGGACTAAATTAAGTGATCAATTTATGAAAAAAAATTAAAATCAAAGAAATAATACATCTGTTGTAGCAAATACATTATTCTGTTGGGAGTAATCAAACAGATAATTAATCTGTTTCAAAAAATACCTTATTCTGTTGCAATAGATACAATATATGTTGGGGATAATCAAACAGATTATAGATCTATTGCAACATGTGATAAATATATTGGAATAAATACCTTATTTTGTTGCAAATACAATATCTGTTGGGGATAATCAAACAGATTATAGATCTGTTGCAACAAGTGATAAATCTGTTGCAACAAATACCTTATTCTGTTGCAAACATGTAATATGTATTGGAGATAATCAAACAAACTATACATCTGTTGCACCAATTAATGAATTTGCTGCAACAAATGCCTTATTTTATTGCAACAGATACAATATTTATTGGAGTAATCAAACATGCTAAGTGATAATTTGAAGTGAAGTACTTAATTTAACCATGCTAAGTGATGAATAATGTTATTTAACTAGTTTAGTCATCAAATAATGTTTCTATTTTTAACATCTTATAAAACTAGCTAGTAATTCATCTATTTAGATGATCAACTAAGTCTAGTAGTATTAAACTGAGCGATTAGTTGAAATGAATTACTTCATTCGGCCATGCTAAGTGATCAATAATGCTATTTAACCATATTTAGTCATTAAATAATAAGTCCATGTTTAATACCTAATAAACTAACTAGTAATTCATCTTTTTAGCTAATCAACTAAGTTTAGTAGTACTAAATTGAGTGATAAGTGGTGTGAACTACTTCATTCAACTATACTAGTTGATCAACAATGTTATTTAACCATGGTCATTCATCAAATAATGTGTAAAACACCTAATGAACTAACTAGTAATTCATCTGTTTAGATGATCAACTAAATCTAGTACTACTAAATTGAGTGATAAGTTGATGTGAACTACCTCATTCAGCTATGCTACGTTATCAATGATGTTATTTAATCATGTCTAGTCATTAAATAATATGTCCATATTTAACACATGATGAATTAGCTAGTATTGGTCATGATAGGTGATCAATTAAGCCTAGTAGTCCTAACTTGAGTGATAAGCTAATGTGAAATAATTCATTCAACCATGATAGGTGATCAATAATGTTAGTTAACTATGTTTAGTCATCAAATAATATATTCATATTTAAACAAATTTCACTATCTGTTGTAATATATACAATATTTGTTTGATTATTTTCAAAACATTTGTTAGATTTTTTTCAACAACTAAAACTATCTATTGGAACAAATATCTAATCTGTTATAATTAACTAAACATCTATTTTCTTTTTTCAATAGATTACACAGTCTGTTGTTCAACATCTGTTTGATAGTTTTCAACAAATTAAACTACTAGTTATAACAGATGTACAATCTATTGTAACTAATTCAACATCTGTTTGATTTTTTTCAACAAATTACACAATTTTTTACAACAGATGTGCAATTTATTGTATTTAATTTCTAATTTTTTTATTCTGGCTAATAGATACATAAATAGATGATCTTTTGTGATCTGTTTCAACAGATTATGTCATCTTTTTAAAATTAATAAACAAGCTATACATAACTAAAGCAACAAAAATGACATAAAATTGAAAGAAAAGATTCATCATACAGCACAAGTCATTTAAAATATAGATCCTTCATCCTCCCATCAAAACTTCATTTTTCGTTGAGAAAATTTTCAGAAAAGTGTTTAAACATCCCAATTTTCTTCAACAACCTCAAAAATAACTCTAACATGCTCTCAATATGGCAGAAGAATGCATCATCTTCAAAAAGAGAGAGGTTGCAATCATAAATATTTATGGCTCCTTCATTGATCAAGATCTCAAGAGTCATAAAATATTTCACCTCTAAGTTTATCACGGTTAAGATTCTTTTGGCCTCAATCTATGGGCAGCCACCAGGGTAGGGTCTTTTTCCTCTATAGTAATCAAGAATGTCATCACCCCACTCAAACTAATGAATAAATTGCTCAAGAGGCAGGCCACCCAGATTTTTCACTTCATGACATAATTTTGTATATCTTTTACTGAAATTATTGAAGAAGTTAAGCTTCAAATTATATCAGTAGAAGCATCGTACTTCGAAAATTTTATGTGTCTCATCCTCATAAGCAACATAATTTCATCAACATAATAAAATAAAAATAAAATTCAAACTTAGTCACTTTTGTATTTAAATATTATAAGTTAAAATAAATGACACAAATATTGCAACAGATTCTTGATATGTTGCAATAAATGAATAATCAGTTGCAAGAGATTAAAAATCTATGAACGCAAGTTACAACAGTGAATACTTAATTGGTTAGGTTACAACAGATTAAGTATATTTTGCAACAGATTAGAAATTTGTCACAACAGATTAAGAATCTGTTGCAACTTATGTCACAGTTGTAACTACTGCAACATAGGTTGCAACAGATGTGTAATCTGTTGTAATAAATTTCTATATCTGTTACAATGATATAATAGACAAGTACTGTTGAAAGTTAAAAACTTTACCGAGTCCAGCTACCATTCAGTCATAAAAGTCATAATTTTAAAACCATTTAGCCCAAACTCATGCATTGAGTACTGGCCTGATTTTTCTTTTTTGCCTTTCATAATTTTTTCAAGTTCTTTTCTCTTTGTAACATTTATGCTTTTGTAGATGTTTATATTTTTTTTTTGTTGCAATGGACCAACATCAGTAGGAAGTTGAGTAGAATATCTTTTAGATTTAGCAGCTGACACTGCTTGTAAAATTGTTCTTCTTCTCCTCTTCACCTTGAGTTGTAAAGGAGTACAGGACTCGTATGTTCTTGTTGATGTTATTACACCCCTCTTAGATGTCAAATTCTATACAGCTTCAGTTAATTCCTCAATGTTCTTAACTAATTCATCTTGCCTTTTCTTGCATGAATTTCATTAACAAATAGAACAAGGTACCTTGAATGTGGCATCAACGACTGATTGTCTTCCAACAAATTCACTTTAAAGGGTGAATCCACCAAATCCACCCACACCATCACTTTATTCAACATAAACACCAACACTACAATGCTCATTAAAATCATCATAGGCACCACCATAACCATAATAAAAATCAGCACTATCGCTAGAAACAACAACAACAACAACAGTAGTTGCCTCACCAATAACACCAGTATCAACCGCCTTACCAACAACACCATCATCCTCACAAACAATCTCAAAAACATCCTCACCAACAATTAAAACCCTGGGTGCTTCCCTTTTGATTGTTATTTCCCCAACTAATTCCTCTTTAATCATGCCAATATAGGGTTAGATAATATTATTACAAGTCCTAGAATAACAAAAAAATTACATTTCCATCTCCATCTCAGTAAGTACAAGCCATGAATACACAATTCATACAAAAATTGAGTTATATAATAATAGAGCCTATATAATAAAAAAATATTAATTTTAAATTGGCAACTTGTTGCAACGGATGACTAATTTATTAGATTCAGCTTCTGCCTCAATTCAGAAGAAGATTCCACAGATTCCTGATTTGTTACAATAAATGAATAATATGTTGCAACAGATGACCAATCTGATGGATTCATCTTTTGCCTTTAGATTGAGGCAAAAGTTGAATTCAACTAATTTCTGATCTGTTGCAATAGAACCCTGATATATTATAATAGATGACCAATTAGTTGAATTCAACTTCTACTTTTGTATTAAGGCAGAAGTTGAATCCAACAGATTGACCATCTATTGCAATAGATTATCTATCTATTGCAACATATCAGGAATCTGTTGTAACATATTATTCATCTGTTGCAACGTATCAGAAATTTATTGAATTTAGAAGATAATATTTAAATAAAATAGACCAATATAAAAGAAGACGGACTTACTGAATCATCAAGGGTAAAAATTTCAGCAACATTGATTTTCTTGTTATTTTTGCAGTCAACCATCTAAGAATTTTTGGATAGAAACTTTATGGGTAATCCTTAACTTGTTGTAAGAGTTAACGAATGGCTTCAAATGCCCAAGGTTAAAGAATAATATCAATAATAAATTAAAATAATTATCCAGTAAAATAAAATAAAACACTAAGAAGAAAATTAGAATACTACTATGAAAGCTCAAAGAAAGCCATATAAGTTGATTGTCTTTGGTTTCAAATCTTGCAATAAATATTTGAGAGTCAACATGTACCTTTCATAATCCAATAGGTAGTTTTTGAGTTCATTAACACTCTATGAGAATTTTATCAAATCAAATGGTATAACTTGATTAGTGTCTTTGGCCATAAGAATGACATGTCACTAAGGACAATGACTCCTTGTGCTTCTTAGAAAGATTTTTGGACTCTAACTTCTGTAGCTCATTCTAATAGTGAGATCAATTCATCATCATCAGTTGGCTTATATTTATTTTTTTGATTTTACTGGCTGTCAGAAATTTCTTTGTTGTGCGAGGTGCTTTTTCAGGTGTTATAGTTAGAAGAGGATGAACAGGAGGATGTCAACTTAGATCATTAGCTATAAAAAATTCGTTCATGCCAAAATAAAGCGGCATGCCATAGTAGTTAATCCAAATGTCATCCTCCCTTGTCCTCTTTTTCCTCCTTTCCCTCCTTCTTTTCCTCATCCTTAAATATTACATTATCCACTCTTTCACTAAAGATACAATTTACAAACATACCACCATATCAATTCTTAACAAATATCATAAATTAAAATTTTATATTTTAAGCAACAAATTAATCAAAAGTAATAAAATCATCAACACTAACTTAACTTTCAAGAAAAGATCATAACTTTTCATTATAACCAAACACATTATTTTTTAAATCCTTACTTGTTGAATCAACTTCATTGCATTTAACAACAACACAAAATATAATAACAAGAACAAGATATGATATAATCTAGCAGCTGTTTGATTTTGTTCAACAAATCAATCAACTGTTCCAATATATTACTTAATAAATTTCAAAATTTCACTACTTTCACAACAATATTCAAGAACGACAACAATAAAAATTAAACTTTCATTGAAGATACATCAGTATTTACAAACATACAAACAGTCATATCAATTGTTAACTAATAAATACCACAACTTAACTTAAGTTTTAACTTTCAAGAAGCCTAATTTAACTTTCAAGAGAAAATCCTAAATTTTCATTATGTTATTTTTAAAATCTTAACTTTTTGAACCAATTTCACTATATTTAACAACACAGAAAATATGATAACAAGAATAAGATATGCTACAATTCAACAGTTGTTAGATTTTGTCCAATAAATCAATAATCTGTTGCAATATAGTACT
>JBDJHY010956974.1:0-14572 GCA_039654485.1 Withania somnifera
TCCCCTTCACCCCCAATGTTGCTATTGAGATGCAAACCTCATAAGGCGCGTCCTCCACTATTGATATTAAGGTGCGGACCTCTTGGAATGTGAACCCCACTATTTTTATTGAGATGCAAACCTTCTAGATCATGGCTCCCACCGTTGGTATTGAGGTGTGGACCTCCTAGGATACGACCCCTAATAATGCTTAAATTATACCTCTCGATGAATTATATGCAATCGTTGGTCTAATATAGAATACAAGTTGGTTGGGGTAGATCCAACAGGGAATATGGTATTAGGTTTATGCCTAGAAACAGTATTTAGTCAACTAGCAATTATTTCTAGAAACATATGTAATGTAAAAAAGGGATTGTCTTGTATGAATGTATTTGTTGCAACTTTTTATAACTTGTAAAGGAATTCAAGTGTTGAGAAGATCTAGTTTTATGTTTACCAGGTTCAACAAAATTTCGGATTGTAATCATTTATGGTCATGCTACCTTTCCTAAGTGCAAGATAAACCTCTTGTACACCGGGGTCAGGTTGTAAAAGAGTACATTGTTTCTATCATGGTAACTCAAGATGATTAACCTTATTACCACAATAATCATTAGATGGGGGTTAACACCCCGAATCTCTTAGTATAATATCAATACCATCTTTAACCACAGGGTTAGTTCTTGTTAAACCTAGGCTTTTACTAGTGTTTGAAACCACTAAAAATCCACTAAATCACAAAGATTACGTGCACATACACTTAGTTAAATGCAACAATCACATTCAAATTACAACCTAGTGTTGTTTCACCCTTTGATGCCACAACCCTAGAGTTGGGGTTTAGCCACTCATTGATATTAAAATGAAATAGTAAAAAAATTAATCAATAAGAATCATACCAATGAAATAGCGTTCAAACTATTGTAGAATAATAATCATAGATCTTGATTCCCCACACTTGAGTTTGTGGAAGAGAATAAACGAAACAATGATGAAAAATAATCAAGTGTTTTCTTTGATGTACTATCAAAAGTTGTTCTCAAAATAACCTAACACTAGTATTTATATGGTATGGGTACAAGTGTAACATTTGAAACTTGAAATAAATTGTTGCTCAGTATTGGGCGGAACTTTAGGTGAACTGTCTAGTGGAAGGCGGGTCACCTGATCTTTGTCTTTCTCCTTCACTTATACTGTTGAAATCCATTTGCGTGGAAGCTCATTAGATGAGCCATCTCCTTTGCCTTCTGGTACTGGATAGAACCCACTTGGATGAAACGTCTGAGGTTGGATGATTCGTCCATTCCATCGTCTAGTTTGATATTCTTGTCATGTGGACTTTCAATTTGACGACATCTTTGAGGGAACCGTCTAGGGGCAGACGAAACATTTGAAACTCATTCAAAACTTCCTTTTTTTGTGCAATTTCTCCAAACTTAAAAATATCAACTTTACCCTGTAAATACTCATAAAACACATTAAATCACACAATTCTTACTTAAGAACATGCATATTTCCATAGTTTTAAGTGCAATATGTGACGTAAAATGCCATCTCATAAACACCCTCAACCTAGACCATCTTCTTTTCCCCCAACAACGATAAAACACACACAAATTAAGCACTTGAAACACCCTTAGTACATAACTCACCTCAGCATAACCAATTAGTAGGCATCATGTGACATTGGCTAGCTATATATATTCACTAACTGCACTTTATTAGTGAAACATTAAGAGACCTTTTGCAAGGCTTGTGTTCCCTAGAATTTTTGCAATAACACATTCACAATAAAACTAAGCATATACTTGCTCTCATGAAAAAGAATTCCTGCACACATGTAAAGTATCATCTCACACTCAAAAAGAAATCTAATTATGCATACAATAGCCATAGGCTTGCCTTTATCAATTGTAACTTAGATTTCAACAGGTTGGCTTTAATCACATCATGACTATGTTTGGCTTATAATGAGGGTTCGAGTGCTAGTGGGTCATCATTTAGTGACTGAGTCAACTTATTCCATTACCTCATTTTTTTCTTTCATCATTATCCATTTGAAAATCTTCTTTTAATAGTCTCTAGACTCACGCCTTTTTTATGTAACTAGACCTCCCCTATTTTCTTTATACTCTCTACACATAACCTTATGAATCCTGATATATACTTATTTTCCTTTCTTTTTTCTCTCTTTTTTTTTTGAGAAGGTTTCACGATTGCTGCCCTAAATGTAAGTTCAAACTAAGGTTGAGGCACATTATTCACTACTGGACCAGGGCTATGAAGAATGTTTACCACATATTAACTCGCAGTGTTTTCTACATTGCCACCCTAGACCTAGGTTACAATGACTAAGTCATGGTACATCATATCCAATAGAGAATCAGGGTGACAAAACCTACTTCTCATCGTTATCCTTCTTTTGATTGGGGATGAAACCTTGGTTGGTTTCAAAAAGGTGTTAGAGGGTTTAACATTGAAACTCAACATTATTTGATTCCTCTTTTAAGGCTTTAGTGACTTATCAAAGAAGTCCTAGGATCATTTTCACATCAATCCACTTCTTACTTAGACAAATTTGAACCAAACAAGTTCAAGATATTACATACCCAAAAACATTAGACTAAATTTACTCTTCTGCACTTAAAAGTGGACAGCTTATCTCAATCTTAAATCGTTAAGAAAATTGTTTAGATAATATAAACACAATAGTATCACTTATATTATACAACTCCAAATGAAATACAATTAACACTTAACAAAATCCAATGAATCTTTTGATACTTGAAATTTTTTATATGCATAGGAGGATCACATGTTTAATGAAATACATCAAAAAATAAACATAAACCTAAACATGCCAGTTCTACAAGATAGCATGTCTGAGGGATAAAAATCTGGTAACAAAAACCCTCAAACGAATCAACACAAAAATTATAAGGTACTACCCCATCCCACACAAACACATGGATTGTCACAAGAAAAATCCCAAAACGCACTTAAAAAGAAAGGAAAAGGGTATGTACATTAGTAATAACACTGATTTGCATTTCCTTCCAATAGAGAATATGTTGCAGCACGCCAGAATCATCTTTATTACTCAGACTTCATCAAGGAAAACCTTCTACAAACCATGGACTTCCTCCATAAATTCATCAAAATTTCTTTATGCGTTGTTCGTTTAATGGAAAAATGGTTGTGATGACATATTGACCTTACCATGGGATCTTAACTTACCTGCAAATAATTGTATTCTCGAGTTAAACAGAAGTACCAGGTCTCATGGGCTAAAGTTTATATTCTTAATTCATTTATCATGATACTTCTTAATTTTCTCTTAATACATTGATGATCTTTCATAAGCCTTGGTACAAAACTCATGAAGTTCATTAATTTGGTCCTGATGCAGGTTGATGGAGGCATTCCAGTTAAGGTTGACACTTCTTAGAGCCCACATAGCCTTTTGTTTTAGCTCCACTAGTAAATGGTAAGATCTTCCATACACTAGATGAAAAGGGGACATACCAATAAGCATTATAAACACAATTATGTAAAACTGCTAAGGGTAATCCAACTCACTAGACCAATCCTTCCTTGAAGCATTTACAGTTTTTGCTTGTATCGACTTGATTTTTCTATGGGAAACCTTTATCCGACCGTTTGTTTGAGGGTGATAAGGTGTTTCCACCTTTTGATGCTTCACCCCATACTTAACTAACACTGCTCAGAAGACCTTATTACAGACGTGAGAACCTCCATCACTGATGATTGTTATTGGGGTCCCAAACATGGTAAAGGTGGTCTTTCTAGAAAAGCCACTACTCTCTTTCCCTTGTTGTCAGGAAAGGCTACAGTGTTAGCCCACTTAGACACATAATCAACCACTAATAGTACATTTCTTTCTATACAAACTCAATCAAAGGGCCCATGAGGTCAATTCCCCATACATCAAAAAGCTCAACTTCCAAGATTGGTGTTAGAGGAAGATCATGATTATGCGAGATAGCTCTTTGTATTTGGCATTGCTGACATGCATTAACAAACTCATATGCATCACGATGTATTGTGGGCCAAAAATAACCATATAGTAGGAAATTTTGTGCATTCCAAGAGCCACTATAATGCCCTTCAACTGGGGATGAATGACATGCCTCAATAATACCTCCTACTTCCTTTTAGTATACATCACTGTATCATGTTGTCTGAATAGAGCCTGAGAAAGAAAGGCTCATCCCAAAATTATCTTCTCACATCATGAATGAATTTTCTTCTTACATATAGGCACAAGCCTTCTAACATGATGTTGCTGACCATGAAGTTGGAAAAGTCTTCAAACCATGGAGCCATCTATGTCTTAATGGACATGATAATTTTATCAGGGAAAGTGTCATCAATTCTTGCATCATATCTCTCTCTTTCCCATCTGCCTCTAACCTTGAAAGGTGATTAGCCACTTGGTTTTCACACACTTTACGGTCTTTTACCTCAAAATCAAATTTTTGTAATAGCAGTATCCAATGAATTAACCTTGGTTTAGCATCTTTTTATTCCATGAGATATCTCAAGGCATCATGATCGGTATGCACTACCATTTTAAAATCGAGAAGGTAGGATCTGAATTCTCCAAAGCATAAACCAAAACCAACAACTCTTATTTAGTAACAACGTAGTTCTTTTATGCTCCATTCAATGCTTTACTAGCATAATAGATAGGATGGAAAATATTCCCCCTTTTTACCCAAGGACATCTCAAGTGGCACACAGCTAGAATCACAAATAACTCAAAAGGCTCTGCCCAATTTGGGCCGACCATAACCGGTGCAGTGATAAGTTCTTGTGTGAGCCATTCAAACAAACTTTGTTGAACAAGAAATTTACTTCTTTATTAAGGATTTTGAATGGGGGATTGCCATTTTTGAAAAATCCTATCCTAAATAAATCTTCTTTAAAAGCCTACATGACCCAGAAGCTTCTCACTCCCTTAAAAAAATTGGTGGTGGTAGATTTTCAATAACTTCTACTTTTGACCTATCCACCTCAATACCTTTTCCAAAACTTTGTGTTCTAGGAAAATGTTGTCTCTTACAATAAATGACGTTTCTCCATTTTAAGAATGAAATTCACTTCAATGCATCTTTGAAGGGCATTGCCCCAATTAATTAGGCAATCCTCAAATGTGTCACCTACTACAGACCTTCAGAGAGTCTTCCACCATGTCATAGAAGATAGACATCATACATTAGTAACACTCAAAATACATCTCCAACAGAAGCATAAGCGATCATTGTTAAAATATAGAACCTAACTAGGTTAGGATCAATCCCACAGGGAATATGGTATCGAATGTATGCCCAGTAGCATAGCTAATAGTTAGTGTTTCTTTCTAGTGATAAACGGAAAGTAAAAAGGGGGTGTATGTGTATAATAGTTTTTGTTGTTAATGCTGGTGATGATAGAATGATTCAAGTGTATATTATTAATATAGGTTCATGTTCACAAAGGTTAAACAAACCTTTGGATTGTAATCTTATACTGTTGTGCGATCTTTCCTAAACGTAGGGTTATGTATAAGTCCAACGCTAATTACCTAAGTGTTTCTTAACCTTTAATCCTAGATAATCTCTTTTACACCAGGTTAGGGCTATAAAGGAGTGCATTGTGCTTATCTTTGTAAATCAAGATGATTACTCTAGCTACAACAGCAACCATTAGATGAGGGTTAACGCCCCAAATCTCTTAGCATAATCTCAACTACAAGTTCTAACCACAGGGCTAGTGATAGTTAAACCTAGGCGTGTTTTAGTCTTTGAAACCACCAAAATTCATTTGTTATTTATATATCATGCGCATACGTTTGAATAAATGCAACAACCATATGTAAATAACAATCCTAATGTAGTTTAACCCATTGTTCCCATAACCCTAGGGTTGGGGTTTTAACCCTCCATCGATATCAACATACAATAATGAAACTGTAAAGTAGTGAATAACATACACAGAGATAAACTTCCAATTAATTAAAGAATGATGATCAAAGAAATCCACACTTGTGTTCATTAAATAATATATTTATCAAAACCCTAATTCACAAGTCTTAAGTATCTCTTCAAGAGTCTCTCAAAAATCCTTTTGTAAAAGTCTTTTTAAGACTATATTAATCCTGTTATTTATATAGTATAGGTAAGTTTAATATCAAAAACCTAGACTGGGCCTCTATTCATCTTGGGTGAAACCTCAGAAGAAATCCCTTGTGACAGACGGATCGCCTGGTCTTCCGTCGGTCACCTATCTTATATAGTGGACTTAACATGAGGAGAAAGTGTTGGAAAACCGTCTCCAAACATACAGAATGTCTTCTTGATCTACTAGGGTTCTTCGTCTTCATCTAGTGAAACATTTGTTGGACGAAGGGATAAGGCGAATCATCCTTTTCCAGATGGTTTATTTTGTCAATCATTTGTCTAGGTCCTTTTAACTAGTGTCATTCTATTTGGACAGTTTTTTTAAATGAGCCGTCTGATGACAAGCTAACTGTCTCTTAATCATGCAAAAATTCCTTCTATATAATTGCTCCAACGTTCCTTATATCGACTTAACAGTGCAAATACTTAGCAAATGCTTTAAAACACATAGTTGTTATTCAATAACATGCTCTATTTTTGGTATTTTAAGTGAAATATATGACGTAAAATACCATCACATCAACACCCTCAACCCACAATATTTTCTTATCCTTGAGAACAATAAAACCTGTACATATCAAACACTTAAAACACCTCTAGTACATACCTTATCTCAGCATAATCACTTATTGGGCATCATATCATATTGGCTAACTGCATCTATTGACACTGCAACTTTTTCTAGTTAAACATTAAAAGACCTTTCACAAGGCTTGTATACCCTAGACTACAAGATTAACTTATTCAAAATTGATCAAAGTATCCACTTGCTCTCACAATAAAGAAGTCATACACACAATGAGATTTATTTACATTGGGATAAAGAAAGTATTATCTCACACTCAAAAAGAAATCTAATTGTATACGTAGACATAGGCTTACCTTATCAATTACAACCTAGTGTTTAGTAGGATGACCTGAACACTTCAGGACTTTTTGCAGCTTATAATGTCTGTTTGAGTGCTGGTAGGGCATGATTATGGAACTTATCGACTGACTCTATTTGTTCTGTACCCTCCTTTTTCTCTTCCTTTACTTTTGTTTTACAATCTTCTTTGCCTTAACACTTGGCCTCAAGTCCTTTTATTGTACAACTTGAACTCTTCCCCTTTTTCTCTCTTTTTCTTTTCTTTTCATTACTTTTCTTTTGATTTCTTTTCTTTTGTCAGATACACTTTCATATTACCCACCCTCAACCTAAAATCAAACATAGGTTGAAGACACATTACTCACTACCAAACCAGGGCCAAGACAGACTGGTTACCACATATTATTTCATGCTGTTTTCAACCTAGCCACCTAGACTTAAGTTAAAACGCCTAAATCTAGGTTCACAATATCCATTAGTGAATTATGGGACACAACAATAACGTCTTATTTTCATTCTTTTCTTTTTGGGGAAAATTCATGAGTTGGTTTCAGTAAAGTATTAAAGGATTAAACTTGGAAACAAAATAGTTGTTTGGTGACTCTTTTAAGGCTTTAGTGACTTATCAAAGAAGGACTAGGATCATTTTAATATCAACCTACTTTCTACTTAATTACAATTTCAACCGGGCAAGTTCTAGATACTGTATAAATCAAAAAGATTATACGAAATCACTCTCCCTCACTTCCAAGTGCATACTCATTTCAATTCAAACCATTTAAGCAAATGGTTCTGGAAAATACAAATACAATCAATAACACCCTTACAGTACAACAGTTTAGAATAAAATACAATCAACATTTGATCGAAGCCAATAAGATATCTTAATGCTGAAATTTGCTTATATACATGTGTATCAATTTTTAATGGAATACATCAAAATTAATAAATAAAAAAACATTAAAATAATGAAAAAAATAAATTGAAATAAATCTAACATGCCAGTTCTCCTAGATAGCATGCCTGGGGGAAAATATTCTTGCAAAAAAAAAACTCTCAGATGTAATAGAACAAACAAAACACAAGGTACCGGCAATAAAAAAGAAAGAGAAAGTGTACCAGCAAATACCTATGTCGTATCCTCTGCCTCGAGAACAACTCCATATGGTTGTCCAAAAGTTGTGCTTGCTTTTCCCCTCAGCTCCTTAGCAGTATTAAGTGCCTTACTGATGTGCTCAGACTCAGCCAAAGTTTTTTCTAACAGATGCATCTACCGCTTATGATCATCATTTATCCTCATCGAGCATAAAACTTTCCTTAGACGCCCACAGTGCCTCTTATAAATCATTTTCCTCATGGAGGCTGCTCTGCTTCCTCTTTTTGTTTTGTTTCTTACCATTTTTTCCTAATCCTCAACACCTACCATCACAGCCTTCCCTTTTAAGTACATCCCCGCTAGACTCCATATCCGGTCCTCATCACCATACTCGATGGGAACTGCTAGTGTTATGGTGGCCCTGCTGCAACACTGTAACATCAATGCGTAGCTTCTCGAGTGTGACCTAAAATATGGACCATTCAGATAGGCTCATAAGAAAAAGGATCTCATTTATATGCTCCTCTATGTTATTGATCTGCTTGAATCGTGTCGTACGGCTCCAAAACCACCTTGATTTGGTGATCCATTAGTAGCCCAAGCTCTACCAACAACACCGTCATCTGAGTCTCATTCTTTCTTACCCTTTTAATAAGTATTGCAAAGTTTTCTGGGGTAACATCAAACATAAACAACGGTGGATGATCTGTGGAATGACTGGTAGGTATGCCCTGTGGTCCTGAGGCACTAGAATCCCTTTGCATGGCAGGGAAAAAAGCTGCATCTATAGAGTCAGTGCCTATTTGATCATCAAACCCTTTTCTAACAGTGGACACGTCTCTATCCTTTTGCTTTCTAACCTCTATCTTAGAAAGATCATTAGACTTAATCAAAATATAATTTTCTTAAGTTGACAAATGTGATTGAAAATGGTATCTTGATGTAGAAATTGGGGATGAATTATGTACTTTTTTGTGATAATGCCTGTGATGACTAGTTGATACATTTATGATCAAAAATATGATTCCCGTTGAGGAAAAATTAAGATAAAAAAAAGAGATTCTTGAAGTGATCACCTATGACAGGCCAGTATTACTGATTTAAAAATTGGAACTGGTAATTTGAGGGCTTAGTCATGAAGTCAATATATTGAATAAGCTTAAATTATGGGGAATAAAATACCCTTTTTCATTATTATACAAAAAATATAGGTTTTACGGGAATATGAAATTTAAAAATGGCTAAGTATCAAACTATTTTGAAACTTAAAGAAATTTACAAAATAATTTAAAATAATAGATCCGCCACTTAATTTTTTAAAGAAATTTAAGAAAAAAAAATAATAAACTTTGAATTTTTGAAAATAGGAATAAAACTCTAAGATACAAGATCTGGCTAAGGATTTTATAATGCTCCAAGGAAGGTTTTTAAGGCACCTCGAGAACATCCCTAAACGGGTTATACCAATATTTAACTCTCTTGAAAATGTGATTACTTGAAAATATTTATTATGTCAATTACATTTTTAAAACATGTATATTTTGGCCATGTTCTCAAAATATAACCACTCTTACGAAAAGCTTACAAATTGATTTAGAAGAGTAATTTTTCTTATTCTTTATATGAATGAGTGGCTGTTTTTTCTAAAACCTTCAGATCTGCTTAATATGAAGGATGTGATAATTGCTCGATTTTTGAAGATCTTAACTCCATTCATTTTAGTTAACCTATTTGAAAAACAAAAGAAAATGAATTGAGTGAATAAATTTATCATTTATAAAAATCAAAAGAACAAAGAAGAGGGTACATCCTTGCGAAATCATTTTAGACTAAAAGTAAGTATTATCTATGAGCAAGTCAAATAAACATAAAAAAATAATTAAAATAAAATAGGAG
Organism: Withania somnifera; assembly: GCA_039654485.1. Classification (NCBI taxonomy): domain Eukaryota; kingdom Viridiplantae; phylum Streptophyta; class Magnoliopsida; order Solanales; family Solanaceae; genus Withania; species Withania somnifera. The sequence continues at coordinate 10,025 of JBDJHY010956974.1, forward strand.
TTTAAGGGGTGAGCTTCGAGTACGGCCTTAGGACAATTTAGTTTTTTCCTTGTTTTCTCTTCAAGTATTCAATCTACTCGAGGGATTGGTGGAGGGGTTGACTCAACTAGAGTAGTGAATAAGAGTCCCTATCTAACTCCGAGTGATGTTCATACAAGGTAAGGAGGAGAAAAGAATTAGTAGCCGCTCATTAATAAGAATCAATCATGTTATCTAATTTTGTAGAAAGAGGAGAAAAGAAAGAGAAGAATAAAATAGGCACCAAGGATAAAAGAAAGAGAAAGAGCATATTTATATTAGAATACATAAAATATTTGTCATGACAACAACTCTGAGTTTTGATGGAGTCTACATCTCACCTGTAGACAAGCCTAACTCTCGCCAAGAGCAACAACGGTGGGAAAATACCAAGAACCCAAAAGAAAAGAAGAAGGTGATGATGAGAGGAAATAGAAATGGAACACCAAATACACAACTGAATATGACTCCCCAGAACCTAGTATCATGGTTGTAGGGCACCTATATATACAAAAGGCCCAAAAATACAACCCTCAATGGGGGGAAGACCTATAAAATGGGTATCCTAACTATAAGTGGGATAACTGTAGAGATAAAAGGAAGATCGGCTAGCATGAACGTCAATTGCTCATTGTATCCCCTAAAACTGCACCAAGCTAATCAACATAAGAGCTTAACAGCTATCCCTAAATATAGGTTGCTGGCTTTAGAGCCGATCTAGGTAGGCTGATTATTCTATTTTCTACCTAATATATTATGTGTGGTTAGGGTAGGTATGGTCCCTTTGGGTTGTATTTATCTGGATACAGTTAAGCAGTATAGTTAACAACCCTGTGTGATGATATTTTTCCATTGCTCAGTGCAAGCCTGAGAGTTAATGGTATGTCAACTAAGCTTTAGTAGCTCTCTGTGTTTCACTGCATGGGTGTGTACTTGGACCTTAACAAGCAACCTTTGGATAGCTGTGGCATCTGGGATGCGGTTACTCGTTGCTTGGGCTTTGGTTGGGATAGGGGAGGTTATACCTCGTCACTAAGTATTGGAATCCATCCTAAAAATTCCATTTAGCAGCCTCAGACCACTTTAGCTTGTTGGTTGATTTTGTGTTGTGATCATGCATTAAACATTTTTAAAAGGTAATTGGATTTTGATAGAATATTTATTAATAGCTGATTTCTTTTATATATTTATACTTTCCACAACTGGGCTCATGACCAGTATGAAGCTATTTTCTCACATCATTTAAGGCTATTTTCTCACTTTCATCGTGTTTTCTTGATATTGCCTACATGGCAATAATTGGGTGTTACTGAGATTTTTGGATTTTTGCCTATTCGGTTGTATTTGAGTTTTCACTAAGATATGATATACGAGTTGAACCCAAGTTTTAGCTTTTCGACTTGGCGGTTATAGGATTGGATCTCTTTTTATGAGGATTTTTTTACATGGTATTGGATCCCTCCCTGGACCCTACGAAATGGGACTTCATTCCTGGGGTATATTGCATGGCTGGAGGAGGAATATATAGGGTAGGCTGGGAAATTATATGGGAAAGCTACTGTCGGTCTGCTCCTAATATAGTCATGTACTAGAGAGGGTACATATGGGCACTTATTTAGTTTTCTAGCACCCCTTTTGCATTGCATCTCTATGCGTTGTCTTCCACTCTACGGGACTTGCGAGGGGAAGTTTCATTGGGTTAATTATATGCTTATGTGATAAGTGTTAGTTAGGACTAGTTGCTACTTTTCGCTACTATTGATTACTTCATTTCCACCATTACTGTTACTTTCAGTGGTTATATTACTAGTGTTATTCTTTTACTATTTGGTCCTTACTTATGTTGGTCACGTTGGAGCTCTAGGTACGTATTATGTGTGGTCACGATCAACTTGTTGCCCGAGTTTGTGTGCTATGTTTGTGTTAGTGGACCCTTCATACTTTGTTATCTGAGATTGTTACTCTGATATCTATCCCCTCACTACACTTACTCCCCCTTTTTTGGTTATATGTTATGTCCAACTACTTTATTTGTTTGATCATTCTTTACCTTGGTTATGCTTACTTTTTCCCGATCGGTGTTGATGCCTATTGGGTACGTATTGTTTTTGGTACTCATGCTACTCTCCTGTATCTTTTTCCTGATGTAGATCTTAATAGGAGTCATCAGGACGAATGCGATCATGGGGATTAACTTGGTGATGTTCAGGGGATACGGTAAGCAGTTGGCGTTCATGCTGGCCAATATTCCTTCTGTCTCTATGGTTGTCCCACTTGGAGTCAAAATATCCATCTTATAATTTTCCCTATTGTAGGTTGTATTTTTGTGCTTTTATTTATATATAGATGCCCTACAACCACGATACCAGGTTATACAGAGTCATATTTAGTTGTATATTTTGTGTTTAATTTCTATTTCATCTCCTAATTTTCTTTTGGGTTCTTGGTACTGGCCAACCACTATTGCTCTAGGATAGAGTTAGGATTATGTACAGATAAGATGTAGATTCTGTCATAACTTAGAGTTTAGGTCATGACAGAGTAGTATCAGAGCTCTTGGTTCACCAGTGTCTCTAGATATAGGAGCAAGTGTTTGGTATAATCCCATGGATAGGTACGTAGACGTCCATATCCTATTTTTGGGAGGCTATGGGGCACCTTATAGAAAGACTCTCACTTATTGACTCTTTATGTGCATGTATCGTTATTGATTTCTTATTTCTTTTATTGTCTCTACTCTTTCCAGCTAAATAGAAGAGGCCCTTGGGCACCAGCAAGATTCCTGTATGCATTTTAAGAGTTTAGAATATGAATCGAGCACTAGAAGTCCAAATTATTTAATACATCATTTAGGAGTCACTTGAGCCTCTGGAAAGGGTTACTGTCATATTGGTTCTATAGAGCGCCAGATGTATTCATAGATAGTAGTGGATGTTTCTCAAGGAGTATTAATTGGGGATGAATTTGATGAGCTTTGTTTTAGTAGCGATAGAGGACCGGGTGGGACTATGTGGCATCATTTCTTAGAATAACTAGACATATCCTTACTGTGTATGTTTAAACGCCTTAAAAGGTGTTGGGTTTCTTCAGTGAATTAGTTGGGCCACTTTATAGGATGATAGAGCACTTGGTTGTAGAAGGGCATACCCTTGGTTCATTCTTTAGGTAGTTAGTAGTCTTGAAGAGGTTTCTGCCAGACCTACGGGTCTAATGATCAGTAGGTTTATCAGGGAAATGCAGGCTTATTATGATCTATCTCAATATATGAGGGATATATACCCTGGGGGTTTCTTGATAGGTGGTGAGATCGGACATAAGGTCACAGATTACCCCTTTTCCAGGGTTCTTTTGTTTGGTAGCTGAGGCAGAGTAGCCAGAGTTTGGATACAGGTCCTCCTTGAGTTTTTAGAATGATTCTAGTACTACCTGATCTGTAAGTAAATGATATGATGGGCAGTGATTTCGGAGGGAACAATAAATATAGTTAGGCTAGTTCAGTCAGCCTGTTCGGACCCTTTCGTAGTCATCTGACAGACACTCGATTACTCAGAGTAGTCATCCTGTCAAGGGAACATTTCTAGGTTTGTAGTCCATAATGGACAGATTATTTTATTATGGTCCCAGTCAGAGCAGGACTGAGTTTTGTGAGTAAGATTATCTAGTCCATTATGTTAAAGGGTGTCTGTGGTGCTGGGCCATGTAGTTGATAGTGATTGTCACCTAACCTTAGCAGTAAGTTATCATGGGTTTATTTTCTTGCACAAGGCTTGACCTTGGGCCAGGGAGTTCCCCGATCATGGATTCCCTAGTCAAGATGGCTAGTAGAGTCTTTCAGCTGCCCTTTGCCATTTGGTTAGTGTCCTTGGGGAAGGATGTTTGGGTGAACCACCTTCGATCTCTAGTTAGGGTATGGTTTTATTATACTCCTTGCCTAGTTAACTCATACTGACTTCGGCGTAATGCTAACTCATTTCTTATAGGTTCTATCTATGCTAGCAGGGTGACTTTACCCTTATTGATATGATATTATAGATTGGTAGGCCTTGTTTTATCCCTTTTGATGTTGTAGCCCTCTGTTACATGGCTTTTATGGGTACCTTGGTTGTGATTTATGTTGGAGAGTTGAGTCTTGGTTTTTTTCCCATAGAGTTGCCCGTGAGTTCTTTCTACGCCATGGTCCTGTGATTTAGGGGATGAGTTTCCTTGTTAGGTGGGCCTTACTATATCCCAATTGTGATTTTGATCACCTTCAACTTATCCTACCCTGAGTAGTGGATAGTGTCCGTAGGTTCCATTTGTTTCTCATGTATGAGTAGGAAACCTGTTAGTGGTGGATCCTAGTGAGGAGTTTGAGTTATTTGACTAGTTTAGCCTGTAGATGTTGTGAGATGGCAGGGTTAGGCCTTCTGTGGTGGGGGGGACCTTATTAAGTTATTGGGCATGGGAAATTTACCCTGATATCCATAGATGTTAGATTATTTTATTGTATTTATACCTTACCCATGACCCTCTGTATCTCGGCAGGTTGAT
>JBDJHY010957192.1:0-14570 GCA_039654485.1 Withania somnifera
TGACTCGCTTTGTCTTCACTCTTTTTTAGATAGTATGATCTTCATTCGTAGATATAGACCCTCCCCTATTAGATCAACAAGCCCCACCCGAGGTTTAGGCTGGGGTAGTAGGGGATACTTGCCAATTTTTAGTCTTCCATCTTCTATTCAGACATGTACAGTTGTTGTATACCCACATGTATAGCCACAGACTGTCCCTATACCTCTTCCATAGTTTCCACAGCCATTTTCTGCCTCTATCAGAGACATGTTATTGTAGATGATAAATATGTTCGGTTGGATATCTATAGAGGTAGTAGAGGCTTCTGCATAGGGTGCTCCACCTCTCCCAGTATCTGTATTTCTAGTAGCACCACCCATTCATCATCCACTTTGATGCTAGCTCCGACTATTCTAGCCTTTGAGGTGAGGAAGATATTGTACCACTTCCTATAATAGCACCATCTAGGTTTTCGGTGTCAGCGAGGCAAGATCCCCATGAGTTCATCATACTCTGTGAGGAAAGGTTGAGGACCTTAAGCTATTATAAATACGTGGGGTTTATTTAATAGCCTATCTTCCTGATGGACGCGCCAGTCAGTGTTAGAGATTACACAGAGATCGTAGGCCACTTGGTTCAACCCTATTGATATGGAGTCAATTTAAAAAGGTCTACATGGATAATTACATGCCTAGGAGTAAGTTTAAAGACATACAATAGGGTTATATGACTATCGTTGAGTATGATCTTGGTATATTAAGCCATCCAGACATGATGGGGAGTAATGAGAATGAGAAGATCCACCGCTTTGCTTACAAATCGAGACTAAACCTCTGAAAGGCATGGTTCAATGTTATTGCTGAAGAAGCCCTTTTCTGATTTTGCCTTCTATGCCCGTAGGATGGATAACTTTGCTCGTAGGGCCAAAATAGGAAGCAATAAGAGTGAGCGCCACCAATTGGGTTCCTATCAGTAATTATAACAATTTTAGGAGCCTCCAGTAGTGCTATCACCAAGGCTATTCCAGCCGACAGTATCATGCTTAATTATAGACTAATGATGTATTGCAAAGCATTCAACCCACTAGGAGACCAGATTCATGTTTCCACGGTCATTCCAATAGTTCTAGTAGTTGCGCCACGAGCTAAGATGGGTACTTCCGGTCATAGTCACATTTCTAGAGATTGTCATAAGAGGGACTGGGTTAGTAAACCAAGGTCGTGCTTTCATTGAGTTGAGATGGTATATACTTCCAGAGATTTCCCTTGATGCAAGGCTATACAAATATATTCCTTACCTTCGAAGCCTTTACAGACAATGCCACCAACTATAAGTGGTTAGACTATAACTTAGAGAGGTAGGGAAGGAGGCTAGAGAGGTGGAGAGAGAGGTAAAGGAAGTGTACAGTAGGGTGGGGGCAACCGTCAGCTTCATGTTATTCCAGACAGAGCCAAACCTGAGTAATCATATTCCATTATGACAGATATATTACTTATTTGTCGGTTTTCTTCTTTAGATTTATTTGATCCAATAATATAATATCATATGTATTATGTATTTTTATTCTCAATTGGGTATGTCTAGTGAGCCATTATCTATGTTATTGAGTGTAGCTACCTTGGTGGGCAAGGCCCTAATGATGGATTGGGTATATAGATCTTGTATTATGACTGTTTAGGGGTGTAGCACTCTTGCTGATTTGATTGAGTTAGTTATAGTGTATTTTGATAAGATTCTTGGAATAGGCTAGTTATCCCCTCACCATGCATTCTAGGATTGCTATGTAAATACCGTGACCTTATTCGTGCCTGGCGTACCCTTGGTGCTGTGGCAGGGGCCTACTTTCTACTCCTCGATTTGGGTCATATCATTCCTTGAGAATCGTAGGCTTATTTTTTGGGGGTTTCTTAGCCTATTTGGAACATATTAGAGATGTTTATGCTGATCCTCCTTCCCCTGAGTCCGCACCTATCATTCATGAGTACTTGGATGTGTTTTCTTCTAATTTACCTGGCCGCCTACGCGAGCGGGACATTGATTTTTCTATAGAGGTTGAGCCAAACACCAGATCTATTTCTATTGCTCCGTACCTATGCACATGGTAAAGCTTCATGAGGTCATTGTAAAGATACATGATTTCTTGGTAAAGGCTTTATTTTTCCTACTGTATTACTTTGGGATACCTCAATTTTATTTCTGAAGAAGATGGAAGGAAGTGTACGGATATGTATTGATTATATGTAGCTGGACAAGGTGAATATTAAGAAAAAGTATGCCCTACCTCTTATTGAAGATTTTTTTGACCAGTTACAGGGAGTCACCGTGTTTTTTGAGAATTTTTTGAGACTCAGTTACCATTAGTTGAGGATTTAGGCCCGAGAATATCCCAGAGCTAGCCTTTTAGATAAGATGTGGGCATTATGAGTTTCTGTTGATGTCATTGGGATGATCAATACCCCTACAACCTTTATAGAGTTGATGAAGTTAGTGTTCATACCCTACTTATACTCCTTTGTGATTGTTTTCATCGATGCCATACTTTTATACTCGCAGAGTCGAGAGGAGCACATGTGGATAGTTCTTCTAACTTTGAGGACTAAGCGGCTCTTTGCCAAGTTATCAAAGTGTGATTTTTGGTTGGATTCTGCAGGATTCTTTGGTCAAATGGTGTTTATTCCTAGTATTAGTATTGATACATCTAAGATAGAGTGGTTCGTGATTTGCATTGACCTATTACTCTACAAAGATCCCTAGTTCCCTTGGTTTAGCTAGGTATTTTTACCGGTTTGTTTAGGGTTTTTCATCTATTCTAGCTTTTTTAACTAGATTGATGGGAAAGGACATTCCCTTCCAGTAGTCAGCAGAGTGTAATTGTATCGTTTTAGGTTTAAGGAGTTACTGACTACCACCCCAATACTTTCCTTTCCAATTAAGGGTCAGTCCTATATGATTTATTGTGATGCTTCCAGTGTTGCTTTGGTTTGTGTTCTACTGCAGCACTATCATGTGATTGCTTATGTTTTAAGGCAGCTGAAGGATTACGAGCACAACTATCCCACCCATAACTTAGAGTTGGTTGCTGTAGTTTTTGCACTTTATATATGGAGGATCTACTTATATGGAATCAATTCAGAGAGATATACGAACCACCACAGCGTGCAGTAAATTTTAAGCCAGAAACAAACTTAACTTAAGGCAAAGAGATGGGTTGAGATCTAGAAGGACTATAACCTAAGTGTTTTATATCATTTAATAGGTCTAATATGGTTGCTCATTCCTATAGTTAGAAGGAGATTAGTATCGGTATCCTAGCTTCTACTTTAGTTTCTGAGAGACCATTTGCTTGGGACATCCGGTCCTCTACCAATAAGTTGTCTAGATTGGATATTTTGGGTCCAGAGTCGGTTGTCCTATATTTTGAGCCTAGGTCTACATTATTTTATCAGATTTAGTAGTGCCAATATGAGGATGCCCATTGGTTCATATTAGAGAGTGGGTCTTGAGCTGAGATTTTAGTTGGGTTACGGTGGACTTTGATGGTGTATAATGGGTCTATGGGATTCTTGGTGTTCCTAGAGTTATTTTTCTGATTTAGACTATATTGCGTGAGGCTTATTGCTCTATATATTCTATACATCAAGGTAATGTAAGGATATATCGTAACTTGTATCATCATTACTAGTGGTAAGGTATAAAGAGAGATATCACAATGTTTGTGTATCAGTGCCTAAATTGTCAGCAGGTGAAGTTCAAGAATTGGAGACCTAGTTATGAGATTCTCAAACTCCCTATTATTGAGTGGAAGTGGTATCGGATCATGGTGGACTTTGTTTCTAGACTTCCTCCCACTTCTAGAGTCCATGCATGGTTACATTTAGATAATTATGGATTGATTGAACAAGGGTGTTGAGAGATTAGTTGATTTGTATGTGCATGAGGTGGTTAGGCTCAAAAGGGTACTAGTTTCCATCTTATTAGATAAGGGCACTTAGTTTACATCTCAATTTTGGAGGACTGTGTAGAGGGAGATTGCTACAGAGGTAGCCTTGAGTAAAACATTCCATCCTTAGATCAATGGAAGTCCAAGATCAGTATTCAAGTACTCCAGGACATGTTGCAGGCTTATGCTTCTGATTTTTAGTGTTGTTGGTACAAACACTTTTCCTTGGTAGAGTTTTCATATAATAACAATTATCACTCCAGCATTCAATTACTCTATTTTAGGCCCTTTTTGGAAGGCATTACAGACCTCTTATTAGTTGGTGTGCGGTAGTGAGACTCAGCCTTAGAGATCAAATTGACTTTCTAATACTATTGAATGTGTTAGAGTTATCCAGGATAGGTTTCGAAAAGCATGGAGTAGGAAGAAGTCCTTCATAAATCATAGGCTTCATCCCTTGGAGTTCATTATTAAAGATACGGTCTTTCTGCGTGTGCCGCCCATGAATAGTTATGAGATTCGGTAGGCGGGGTAAGCTTAGTCCAAGGTTCATTGTGCCTCATAAGGTTACAAAGAGGGTTGTGCCTATTACCTATAGACTTATCGTGCCTCCCAGAGTCAGCTATTGTGCATCTCGTGTTTCAGGTGTCTATGCTTCTCCAGTATATGCCAGACCCGTCTCATGTGCTTCATCGGGAGTCTATTCAGTTGGATGACCATTTGACATATGTTGAGGATCCCGAGGCCATTACTAATAGAGATGTGAGGTGGTTTAGGTCCAGGGAGATTTTGGTGGTTAAGGTTTGTTGGGCGTATTGACATGTCGAGGAGGCTACCTATGCAGGATCAATATCCTCATATATTTGAGCCTTCAGGTACTACTATCTCCTTGACTTTTGGGAAGACCATCCTTTTTAGTGGTGCATGCTGATATGACCCGCATGGTTATTTTTTTCTTTTATACTTTTCTTATTAGATACTTTTGTTAGCTTCCCTAAGTCATTTATGACTTCTTGGTATCGTTAGTTTTATTCCCTAGCAGTTCTATTGTGTGTTATCTTAGATTTGTCGATTAAAGGCTTCATCATAAATTAATTGAACTTGAGGTGAATTATCAATAAATGAGCATTAAATCATATTTCAATATTTTGATTAGCTTTGGAATGTCTACTTTGGCTAGTTAGAACTTTAGTTAAATTGTAGGGGTCTTGTGGTTGTGTTTGAGTAATTTTGAAGAAATTCAGTTCTATCGGAGTTTAGTTTTGAGCCTGGGATGGCATTTAGTGATCGGAGCACTGGATACATTTGGAAGGTTCCATTAGTTCCATGATGTCAAATTTGGGCTAGTAAGGTTAGTTGTATGCTTCTCGAGGTGTTTGGATTAATTTTGAAGGTCCATGTGAGTTGTTGAGTTTTGGATCTTTTGGTTAGGATTGGGATAGGTTCCATTTTGAGAAAACAACCTTTATTTGGTTGTTTCATCAATTCCCTTGAGTTCGGATTATGTTTTCCATACAAGTTTCATAGTAGGTTTGTTAATGTTAGACTCTATTTCTATTTTGAGTCCCTGTTGGAATATCCATTGTTCCAAAAATTTTCTTCAGAAATAATTGCTCAGCATGATCGTATTGATAACCAATGATTGCGGTAAATCTCTTTTTCCTTTTTTTGCGTGATTATGCATTGGGCACTGCCATTACAATGGTTCATTATTTGGGGCATTAATTGTGATAGCACTAGGAGCGTCGCAATATCACTAGGTGAGATTCATGGCCTTGGGATGCGATCGCGTTGGGGCATGCAGTCCTGATAGGGTAGCGTGATCATGCTGAATTGCACCCAGAACTATATATTTCTATTTCCTCAATTTTCAGTCAAGTATAAAATTATTTCTCTTTTCAAATTACGTTAATTAGCTTAAATCGTGTTTCCTGAGTATGATCATTGTTAGTGTGAGTTGGTAAAACATTTTTTCATGCCAAATTTCTCGTCCTTGGTAAGCTTCCTCTACCTTCTTCCTTGAACCTTGGAAGAAGTGTCATTAATGGTGATTTCCATTCCATGGCCTAAGTCAGGTGTTATTTTTCACTTCCATCTAGTATTGTTATTGGTGGATCTTAGGGTGGTGGTTTCGTGCTTTTTCCTTTGTTTTAAGGTACATGTCCATGCATGGTTTTGTGTAACAATTGTTGAAATATGTCATCTTTTAACATAACATTTTATGCTCATTCAAATTTTAACTACGAGTTCCTTGAGCTAAGGCCTACGTCCCAATATTTTTAGTTCTATCCTTTGGGCTTTGGGCCACACACGGATATTTTTAGGCCCAATTTTTAACCCAAATTTCACATAGAAATATGGGTATCATCCTTTACCTATTTACCCGTGGATTACATTTTTGATAGTTTAGAGGTTTGTTGGCCATTATGCTGCAGTTTGGGCCTTTTGATGCACTTTAATTATTAATAAATGAGCATTAAATCATATTCCAATAGTTTCATTAGCTTTGGAATGCCGACTTTAGCTAGTTGGACCTGTAGTTAAATTCTAGGGGTCTTGTGGTTGTGTTTAAGTTATTTTAAGGGAATTCAATTCTATCGAAGTTCAGTTTTGAGCCTGGGATGGAATTTGATTATCGAAGAGCTAGATCAAAATTTTTAAGGTTCCACTAGTTAAATAATGTCATATTTGGGCTTGTAGGGTTAGCTGTATTCTTCTCGAGGTGTTTGGATTCATTTATGAGGTCCACATAAGTTGTTGAGTTTTTGATAGGCTTGGGATAGGTTCCATTTTGAGCAAAACACCTTTGTTTTGTTGTTTCGTCAATTCCCTTGTGTTCGGATTATGTTTTCCATGCAAGTTTCATAGTAGGTTTGTTAATGTTAGACTTTATTTCTATTTTGAGTCTGTGTTGGAATATCTATAGTTATAAAAATTTTCTACATAAACAGTTGCTCAGCGTGATCGCATTGATGGACCATGATCTTGATAAATCTATTTTTCCTTTTTAGGCATGATTGTGCATTAGGGATGGCCAATGAAAGGGTTCATCATTTGGGGAATTAGGCATGATCGTACTGGGAATGTTGTAATATCGCTAGGTAAGGTTTATGGCCTTGCAGTGCGATCGCGCCAAAGCACACAGTCGTTATAGGGTACTGCGATCGCACTGATTTTCACCTAGAACTATATATTTTTGTTTCCTCAAATTTTCGGTTAAGTATAAAAGTATTTCTCTTTTCAAATTCATATGTTTAGCTCAACTCGTGCCTCATGAGTATGATCACTATTGGTGTGAGTTGGTAAAACAATTTCTCATTGTAAATTCCTCATCGTAGGTAAGTTTCCTCCTCCTTCTTCCTTGAACCTTGGTAGAAGTGGCATTAATGGTGTTTACCATTCCATGGCCTAAGTTATGTGTTATTTTTCACTTCCAGCTGGTATTGTTGGTTGTGGATCTTAGGGTGGTGGTCGTGATCTTTGTACTTCATTTTAAGGTATGTTTCCATGCACGATTTCACGTATCAATTCTTGAAATATTTCTTCTTCTTACATAACTTTTCATGGTCATTTAAATTTTAACCACGTGTTCCTTGAGCTGAGGCCTATGTCTTGATATTTTTAGTTTTATCTTTTTGGCTCTAGGGCATACGGGGATGTTTTTATGCCCAATTTTTTAACTTGAATTTCACTTGGAAATATGGGTATCATCCTTTCCCTCTTAACCCGTGGATTACATCTTTTATACTTTTGAGGTTTTTTGCGCATTATACAGCGGTTCGGGCCTTTAGATGCACTTTATGAGGATTATGACTAGCGTCTAGTTAGGATAGGCTTGCTTATCTCTTAGACTGGGTTGTGTAAGGTATGTTTGTGGTTTTTTATAGTTGTTTAGCTCTGTTCATAGGTTGGTATCTCTTTTTCATTACTATTCTCATTTTTCCACTAGTTTTGGGGTCCCATGAAGGGACATAGGGGCTGTTAGGATGTCAAATTGATGTGCCAGTCTTGCTGGGAGTTTTCACTTTTGATATTGTTTTGGGATGTGTTACTCCCTTGGGAGAGTTGTGTGCTTAGCTGGTGGCCTTTGGATGATCTTAGACTATACGATGAGATATATATATATATATATTTGTATTGTATCATTCCGCTAGCATGCATTATGTTTTTGGTTTTTATGGAGGTTATTGGGTTGGACCAATATTTGTTTTAGATGGAGAAGACTATATTTGATACAAAAAATGGGATTTTCTAAATTGAACATAACTATAAAGTGTTTTGTATAAATAAATGTCCACGACTATGGTGTAGTGTGGAGATATTCTTGAAAATGTAATATCGTGCAAAAGGTTTTTCTTTTTCTATATGTATCACTATTGTTATGGTAATAAGGTGGGACCTCCCATTATGAGTCATGAGTGATATAGTGGAGGTGGGACCTCTCGTGATAACTGTGAGATGTTATATTAAAGGTGGGCCCTCAAGTGCTTATGTGAGAGTTATTGTTCGGAGGTGGAACATCTATTCTTTGGCAGAGAGCCGCTATTGTTCTTCTTTACTTCTACCCCCTTGAATTTATCTCTTCATGTTTTTTGTATCCTTCAGGATGGTTGGGGAGGTCACGTTGAGTCCTTAGATGCTATATTTGTACCTACTAGTAGGATGGGGTATCGGGAAAGTTATGTTTTCTTCCTTTTTCCCTTGCACCCAATGGTCTTATGGAGGGCCTTTTGGGTTATATATGCTCTTCACGTCACATCTTGCTGGCTTAGTTACATGTATTCTTTATCCCTTGACTTGTAACGACTTATACTTATCTAAGGTCTAGGTACACTTTCTATACTCGATTTCTCGAGGCTATGTGGTAGTTGGTTATTCTGTCGTATAAAAGTACATAGACCTAGTTTATTGGAATATTCAATTTTCTCCATTTCTCTTAATTACATACCCTTACCTATTGTTATCTTTAGCTACTTAGTGTTTTTATTCCTGTTTACTTACTCTTATGGACTATTTGTCTTTCCTTGCTTTTACTTTGCTTGTACTTTAATTATCCTGGTCGGCCTATGATGCCTACTTGTACCTGTATTTGTAGTACTCATACTACACTTCTTTACTGTTTCTTGTAGTGTAGATACTGATTGTGTGGACTAGATTGTTGATACTCGGAGACTACGGTGAGCTTCTGGCATACGAGTTGATCATGTCTTCCTCTGATTATTGTCTGTCTATTTTTGCCCAAAATTCTTTACCCTAGTTTGTATTAGTAATAGCCTGTAGATGTTGTAAATTTTCTTTTGGATACTTTGATTTGCTACCGTTAGTTTTGTTCCCTAGTAGTTTTATTGCATGTTATCTCAATTTTATTGTTTGAAAGGCTCCACCATAAATTAATTGAACTTGAGGTGAATTATTTATAAATGAGCATTAAATCATATTTCAATAGCATTATAGCTTTGGAATGCCAACTTTGGCTAGTTGGACCTTTACTAAATTCTAGGTGTCTTGTGGTTGTATTTGAGTTATTTTGAGGGAATTCAATTCTATTGGGGTTCAGTTTATAGCCTGGAGTAGAATTTGGTGATCGAAGCACTAGATCAAAATTTGGAAGGTTCCATTAGTTATATAATCTCAAATTTAGGCTTGTAGGGTTAGTTGTATGCTTCTCGAGGTGTTTGGATTCATTTTTGAGGTCCATGTGAGTTGTTGAGTTTTATATCTTTTGGTTAGGCTTGGGATAGGTTAAAATTTAAGCAAACAACCTTTTTTTTGTTGTTTCGTCAATTCCCTTGTGTTCGAATTATGTTTTCCATGCATGTTTCATATTAAGTTTGTTAATGTTAGACTTTATTTCTATTTTGAGTCCCTGCTGGAATATTTGTTGTTACAAAAAATTTCTGCAAAAATAGTTGCTCAATGTGATCTCACAGATGGACCATGATCGCGGTAAATCTATTTTTCCTTTTTTGGCGTGATTGTGCATTGGGCACCTCCATTGCAATGGTTCATTATTTGGGGCATTAGGCGTGATTGCACTAGGAACTTCGCAATATCACTGGGTGAGGTTCATGGCCTTGGGGTGCGATCGCGCCATGCACGCAGTCTTAAAAGAGTACCGCGATCGCGCTGAGTTGTGCCTAGAACTATATATTTTTGTTTCCTTAAATTTTTTGTCAAGTATAAAATTATTTCTCTTTCCAAATCCTATAATTTAGCTCGACTCGTGCCTCCTGAGTATGATCATTGTTAGTGTGAGTCGGTAAAACATTTTCTCGCACCGAATTCCTCATCCTAGGTAAGTTTCCTCCTCCTTCTTACTTGAACCTTGGCAGAAGTGGCATTAATGGTGATTTCCATTCCATGGCCTAAGTGGGGTGTTATTCTTCACTTCCAGCTAGTATAATGGGTAGTGGATCTTGGAATGATGGTTGTGAGCTTGGTCCTTTGTTTTAAGGTACATTTCCGTACACATTTTTGCGTAAAATTTCTTGAAATGTTTCTTCTTCCTACATAACTTTACTTGGTCGTTCAAATTTTAACCACGAGTTTCTTGAGCTGAGGCCTACCTCCTGATATTTTTAGTTCTATATTCTGGGCTTTGGGGCACACAGGGATATTTTTAGGCGTAATTTTTTTCCCAAATTTCAATTGGAAATATGGGTATCATTCTTTACCTATTGACCCGTGGATTACATTTTTTATAATTTGGAGGCTCTTTTGGCATTTGCTAAAGTTCGGGCCTTTTGATACACTTTATAAGGATTATGACTAGCATCCAGGTAGCCTAGGCTAGGCTTGCTTATCTCTTAGACTGGGTTGTGTAAGTATTGTTTATGGTTTTGTACAGTGCTTTAGCTTTATTGATAGGTTGGTATCTCTTTTCTATTATTATTCTCCTGTTTCAACAAGTTCTAGGGTCCCTTTAAGGGATGTAGGGGGTGTTAGGATGTAGATTGATGTTCCAGTCTTATTGAGAGCGAACTTTCACTTTAGAGCTTATTTTGGGATGTGTTATTCCCTTGGGAGAGTTGTTTTCTTAGCTGGTGGGGACGATCTTAGACTATACGATGAGACATTTATATGTGTTGTATCATTTCGATATCATGCGCATTATGTTATTGGTTTTTATATGTTGTTCACTTGACTTCTTGCTAGCTTAGTTACATGTATTTTTTGTCCCTTGACTTGTAATGACTTATACTTATCTAGGGTCTAGGTACACTTTCTATACTCGATTTCTTGAGGCTATGTGGTAGTTGGTTATTCTGTCGGATAAAAGTACATAGACCTACTTTATTTGAATATTTATTTTTCTCCATTTCTCTTAGTTACATACCCTTACCTGTTGTTGTCTTTAGCTACATAATTAGTGTTTTTGTTCCTATTTACTTACTCTTATGGACTATTTTTCTTTCCTTATTTTACTTTACTTGTACTTTATTTATCCCGTTCGGCCTATGATAACTACTTGTACCTTTATTTGTGGTACTCATACAGTACTTCTCTACTGTTTCTTGAAGTGTAGATACCGGTGTGGGTCAAAGAAGGTGGTGCGATCGTGTGGGCTAGATTTTTGATACTCGAAGACTACGATGAGCTTCTGGCATACAGGTTGATCATGTCTTCCTCTAATTATTTCCTTTCTGTTTTTTCCCAGAAATGTTTTCCCTAGTTTTTATTAGTAAGAGCCAGTATATGTTGTAAATTGTCTTTTGGATATTCTGATTTGATACCATTAGTTTTATTCCCTAGCAGTTCTGTTGCATGTTATCTCAGTTTATTTATTTTAAAGGCTCTACCATAAGTTAATTGAACTTGATGTGAATTATTAATAAATGAGCATTAAATCATATTTCAATAGTTTCATTATCTTTATAATGCCGACTTTTGCTAGTATGCCCTTTAGTGGGTCGTGTGGTTGTGTTTGAGTTATTTTTAGGGAATTCAATTTTGTTGGAGTTCAGTTTTGAGCCTGAGATGGTATTTCATGATCAGAGAGCTGGATCAGAATTTTAAAGGTTCCATTAGATCCATAATGTCAGATTTTTACTGGTAGGGTTTGTTGTTTGCTTATTGAGGTGTTTCGATTCATTTGTGAGGTCTATATGAGTTGTTGAGTTTTGTATGTTTTGGTTTGGCTTGGTATAGGTTCTATTTTTAGTAAACAACCTTTTTTTTGTTGTTTTGTCAATTCCCTTGAGTTCGGATTATATTTTCCATGCAAGTTTCATTGTAGCTTAGTTAATGTTAGATTCTATTTCTATTTCGAGTCCTTGTTGGAATATCTATTGTGAAAGAAATTTTTTGCAAAAACAGTTGCTCAGCGTGATCACATTGATGGACCATGATCATGGTAAATCTATTTTTCTTTTTTGGGCTTTATTATGCGTTGGGCACGGCCATTGCAACTATTTATCATTTGGGGCATTTGGCGTGACCTCACTAGGAATGTCATAATATCATTGGGTAAGGTTCATGGCCTTGGGGTGCGATCACGCCAGTGCACGAAGTCATGATAGGGTACCATGATCGTATTGAGTTAAACCTAGAATTATATATTTCTATTTCCTCAAATTTTTAGTCAATTAAAAAATTATTTCTCTTTTTAAATTCTACTCCTTAGCTCAACTCGTGCCTCTTGAGTATGCTCATTGTTAGTGTGAGGTTGTAATACATTTTCCTATACAAAATTCCTCATCCAGGCAAGTTTCCTCCTCCTTCTTCCTTGAACCGTGGCAGAAATGACATTAATGGTGATTTCCATTCCATGGCCTAAGTGAGGTATTATTCTTCACATCCAACTGGTATTGTTGGCGGTGGATGTTGGGGTGATGGTAATGATTTTTTTCCTTTGTTTTAAGGAATGTTTCCATGAACGCTTTCGCGTAACAATACTTGAAATATTTCTTTTTCTGACATAACTTTTCATGGTCGTTCAAATTTTAACCACCAGTTCCTTGAGCTGAGTCCTACATCCCGATATTTTTAGGTCTATCTTTTGATCTTTGGGGCACACGGGGATATTTTTTGGCCTAATTTTTAACCCGAATTTCACTTGGAAATATAGGTATCATCCTTTACCTCTTAACCCGTGGATTATATTTTTGATAGTATGGAAACTTATTGGGCATTGTGCTGCAGTTCGGGCCTTTTGATGCACTTTACAACGATTATGACTGTCATCCAGGTATACTAGCCTTTCTTATCTCTTAGATTGGGTTGTGTAAGGTATGTTTGTAGTTTTGTATATTTGTTTAGCTTGGTTCATAGGTTGGTAGCTATTTTCCATTACTATTCTCCTGTTTCCACTAGTTCTAGGGTCCTATGATGGGACGTAGAGGGCGTTAGGAAATAGATTGATGTGCCAATGTTTCTGGGAATGACCTTACCCTTTATAGCTTATTTTGGGATGTGTTATTACCTTGGGGGAGTTGTGTTCTTAGCTGGTGGCCTTTGGATGATCTTAGACTATACGATGAGATATTTATCTTTATTGTATCATTCCACTAGCATGCATTATGTTGGTGGTTTTTATGGAAGTTATTGGGTGGGACCAATGTTGGTTTGAGATGGAGGAGACTATATTTGATACTAAAAAAGGGAATTTCTAAATTGAACGTAACTATAAAGTGTTTTATATTAATAAATGTCCACGATTGTGTTGCAGTGTTGAGATATTCGTGAAAATGTAATATCGAAAAAAGGTTTTCCTTATCTATACGTATCACTATTGTTGTGGTATGAAGGTGGGACCTCCCATTATGAGTCATGTGTGATATATTTGAGGTGGGACCTCCCGTGTTAACTTTGAGATTTTATATTGAAGGTGGGGCCTCCTGTGCTTAGGTAAGAGTTGTTGTTCGGAGGTGGGACCTCTAATCTGGCAAAGAGTTACTATTGTTCTGCTTTACTTCTACCCCCTTGAATTCATTTCTTTTTGTCTTTTGTACCGTTCAGGACGATTGGGGAGGTCACACTGGGTCCTTGGATGCTCTATTTTTACCTACTAGTAGGATGGGATATCAAGTAGGTTATGTTTTCTTCATTTTTTACTTGTACCAAATGGTCTTATGGAGGTCCTTTTCTTCAAATAACGTCTTTTTAGCTTAGTTACATGTATTCTTTATCCCTTCACTTGTAACGACTTATACTTATCTAGGGTCTCGGTACACTTTTTATACTCGATTTCTCGAGGCCATGTGGTATCTGGTTATTCTGTCCGACAGAAGTACATAGACCTACATTATTAGAATATTCATTTTTCTCCATTCCTTTTAGTTATAAACTCTTACCTATTGTTGTCTTTTGCTACGTAGTTAGTGTTTTTGTTCCTGTTTACTTACTCTTATAGACTATTTTTCTTTCCTTGCTTTTACTTTACTTGTACTTAGTTATCCCGGTCGGCTATGATGCCTACTTGTACCTGTATTTATGGTACTCATATAGTACTTCTTTTCTGTTTCTTGAAGTGTAAATACCAATGTGGGTCATAGAAGGTGGTGCGATCATGTGGGCTAGATTGTTGATACTCGAAAACTACGATGAGCTTCTAGCATACAGGTTGATCATGTCTTCCTCTGATTATTGCCTGTCTGTTTTTTCCTAGAAGGCTTTTCCCTAGTTTGTATTAGTAAGAGCCTGTATATGTTG
>JBDJHY010957301.1:0-14570 GCA_039654485.1 Withania somnifera
CTAAGTTTGATTTCATAAAATGTTGATTGAAAGCAACAATTTCAATAGTTAAGGTTCTAAACTAGGGAAACATATATAACAAGCAAACGAACGATTCAGGAACTGAACCAACAGGTCCGATAAGTCATAAAAATGACTCAATGACACAATAGAAAAGCTTTAAAATGCATGAAAACGCAAAAAAATATAAAAATGAACGTAAGGGTCACTACAATATTCACTACTAAAAAGACTTTTATCTCAAAAATTCAGAAGAAGGGAGTAACTGGAGCATAAACAACTGCAGATACTGAGATCTCAACTCACTCTCGATCTCCCAAGTATCTTTGTCTATAGTATGATCCCTTCACTGAACCTTAAAACATCGGAATATCCCAGGACCTTTACTTTCTCGCCTCCCTAGAAAAAATGAGCACCGACTCATCAACTAAAAATAAATTCTCATGACCTAAAAAATCAGATTGTGAAACAATAAGGGAAATTAGGGGCTAAATGAGATCGTGACATGTGATGAGGAATCAACAATCAAGATTAGAAGTAGTTATAGAAGATCAACTCATAGGATCAGTACAACTATATTGAGTTATTTATTAAATATTGTAACAGAATTGAGAGAATTTAATTAAGAAAAATATTGACACTTCTTTTTCCCTTAAGAATTCTCTCTTGTTCCCCCCTTCTCCCTCTTTTTTCTTCTTAATTCGATCTTCTTCTTCACACGAGCAGTTACAAAATTCTTTTCATTAATGAAGGCTTAGTTAACGTTAATTTGGTCTTACTGTTCATTCTTATAATTGAAGTAAAGTATTGATTAATAAAATTTTCTTCTCTTAGATTGTAATGTTTCTTAATTTTATTAAGTTTATTACAACTATGCAGTTTAGGATATTTAGAAAGCACCTGATAATTAGATTTGAATGCAACTTGGAGTAATTGTGAGGGATTAATTACACTCTCCGTTTGTAAATGGGGGTTGAGAATTGGATTCTAAGGTTACTTCTAATTTCTTTTTTTAATTTTTTTATTTATTTTCTTACTCTATTCCTATTATTTTTAATTTTATATTTAACTTTTACTTTTATTATATATATATATATATATATATATATATATTATTTCTTATGATATTCCAATCTTTATTTTTTATGATTTCATGTAATTGCTCGTATTTTTTTTCTATCCGTTTTATTTTTATTTCTTTAGGTTAACTACATTATTATTCTAATTCTTAAAACTACACCTCCTAATAATAGAAAGAATGAGATTAGAAAATTTAGTATATAATGAATGGTTGTTATTAATGTAGAATTTTATTGTTGAATGAGGTTATAGACTTAAGTTTTCTTTTCTTTTGATTGCATTTATTTAAATTGAAACTTATTTTATGTTATGTTTGAATTTGACATAAGAGTATAATGTTAATTATTTTTCTAAATTTTGAATTAAGTTATATTCAAATTCAATTTATTTGTTTTAGTACTATTGACTTGTTATTTTACATTACATTTGTTCATTTTCTACACTTATAATTAGCACATTATTTTTCTTATCGAATATTTAAATAATTTTATGGCATGTATTTATTAATATTAATTATTTTGGTCAAACATCCCATATATTATGTTCTTACAAAATGTGACTTTTAATTTGGGTAATTTGTTAAATTAAAATATTAAAATAAATATGTATCTTACTACATAGTTAGAATCAATCACTTACTGATACATATTTGTGAAATATTATTTTTAAAATTTTAATAATTAAATTTAAAAAAAAGTAATTTAATTATATAATTATACTTGTGCAACCAAACAATACGCTTGTAAGTATAATGTAGTTACATTATGGCAAACAAGTAAAATTTTCATAACTACTAGGATGTTTAATTAGTGGACTGATAATTACTACCCTAGTAATTACATTAATCTCAATTACCAGATGCCTTTCCAACACAAGTCTTAAAAGAATCCAATCATGTCCTTTAGATTGACTAATGCCCCTGTGACTTTTATGGAGTTGTTGGAAGGGGTATTGCAACCATAATTATTTGAACTTTTTTGAGCATGAACAATATTTGAGTATTGTTCTTCAGATATTAAATAATGAATGATCTATGCCAAACTTCTGAGTATGAGTCCTGGCTTGATTCGATGACATTCTTAAATTAATTTTTATGTAATGCCGAAAATTTTCATGTCATGTAACTGATTGTTTTTATGTAATTGAGTCACTACCTCTTTTCCTTTTTCTATATTTTCTCATTTTGAATTTCTTAATATTTAATGTAATTATTCTTTTATCTTATTAACTTATTTTTTATTAAAATAATTATCTCACAAAAAAAGTTTAGACATTATATTCATTAAAACCAGATACAAACTATTTCATTCACCCTAATTTATGTGATACCTTCAAAATTTTGAGATTCAAACAAGAAATTTTTTCTTCCATCTAATTGAAGATAAATGGGGTAGTTACATGTAGAATACTATAAAATATCAAATGAATTTACATAAAATAGAGTTTGAATTCATACATATTTTTTTTTATCATCTAAAGCTTTACTAATGAACCCAACAATGCTAGATATCACTCACAAAGTCCACACTCTATTTCAAGATTCCTTGCTTGATAGATCAAAACTCTATCAAAATCTCAATCGCCTTACTTCTATGTTACAAAATAAAATTCAGATGACTATTATGGAAATTAGAGTTAACTACCCCTTCCCTTGAATTTTTTGCAACTAACTTTTGATGGAAAAAATGAAACTTGATACTTCCAAAATTATAACGAAATTCATAAATGGTGTTGTATAGAGTGTGAGGGAGTTAATAGAGATCCATGATTGTTATTCTATATAAATAAAAGAGGTTTTAAAAGAGATAAAGTTATTGAAGTGTCTTGTAGGATTTTTTCCCCAATGGTGTGCAGATCCTCAGAGTCTATGTGCTTGCTTTAATCATATTCTATTTAGGGTGGGGTTTGTAGTAAAGGCTGCCTGGTTGTACATGCCCGACCATGAAAATAATAATATACTCAAAGTAATCCATAATTTAGGTCTGGGTAGCTAGATAGTGTATACACAGACTTCACTCCTACTCTAAAAGATATAAATACTGTTATGCATATAGAGCAAGATTTGATTTCTGGTGAGATGACTTTCTTGATTTCTTATGTTGTGCCAATGGAGATTAAGTTTATTAATCCATGCATCTGAATAATCTATATTAATGTCCTACAAGGTTTAAAATGGAAGATACAATCAAGACTATCTCCAAATAATTGAAATCAATATGCAACTAAGGTTGGTTTTTTTGAGATTCTCAAACTCTTGAAAGACAATGTGATCAATTTAACGATAGAAGGTCTAGAATTTCATCTTCCACACAGTGTTATAATTATTGTTGGTGTGGAACTTCTCATTTACTCACAATATGTAGTGAGGAGCAGGAGGAAGCGAACTAGACATTGTATCTTGATTTGACCAGTAATCATTCATCATATCGAGGAAGTGATCTTCCTCATTATTCAAAAGGCATTTCAATCTAATTTTCCTAAGGCCAATAGAATAGGTTGTGTTGATATCTTTCTAAACAACTTGAAG
The DNA here is from genome assembly GCA_039654485.1 of Withania somnifera. Classification (NCBI taxonomy): domain Eukaryota; kingdom Viridiplantae; phylum Streptophyta; class Magnoliopsida; order Solanales; family Solanaceae; genus Withania; species Withania somnifera. The sequence goes on from JBDJHY010957301.1 coordinate 3,608, forward strand.
GAATTAAAGGATAGTTATTTAGATTCATATGATTCTTTTGTGACAAACAAACTTTAAGTTATATATAAGGAACTTGAAAGCTTCCGACCTTTTCTCAAGGATGTGGCAATAATAAGCATGAAAGGCCCCAACATAGTATTGTTGTATTGACTAACAAAGCTTATATAGTGGAATATATAGTTTATGCTTTTGTTAGATAACGAGTTCCTGAATGGATTCTTGTCCGTTGATATTACTCACGACCTAGTAGAATAATTAGTCACTATGACGCTTCAGTAATTCGTAGGTTTTACTTTGGGCCTTTCTTGCATAGGTGGAAGATGAAGAAAGCCTATTTCTTTTTTTCACTTAGGAGCTCATTCACGGTTGAATTTTTTACAAATGACACAAATTGCCTAACGTTGTTCCAATATAAGCGGTAAATGTAATAGGTAAAGAACATAGATAATTTTATGTGGAAAACACCTGTCTCATAAAATGCGTAAAAAAACATGATCGATACCTCTATAGGTTTTAACCTCAAACCCACTAATCACAATGAGCCTCTTCAAACAACATATTAAAAATTTTGTAACTTAAGTAATTGCACTCCAATTCTTAATCACACCAACCTATCTAGGGTAGTGATCCTAAGTCTTTAATAGAACTATGGAAGAAATAATGTTACAACTCAATGAACAATTTTAACACATAAAAGCTAAAACTCTTAGTTGGACTCTTTAACTATGACCCATTTCTTTAATGCATTTCTTCCATATTATGAGCACTTTAGAAGCTAATATCTTAATTCAGTTTTTTTCTCTTTGAGTTCTTACACAACCTTAAGACCTCGTATATGTTTCATACTCAAAAACTTTTTTAAATCCTTATTCCTAAAAAAAAAACCAGGAAATATTTTTAGATTAGGGTCCCATGAGTCACCCTACGACCCGTAGTTGGATGTTCCACATGTTGTGTTGAGAGCCCATGAGAATTAAAGTTATGTGCTCTAGGGCTCCTAGGACCCAAGAGCGATCACACGGCCTGTGGAGATATCCCATGAGCCGTAGCCTAGGCTCATGAGAAGGAACACCCCTCATTTAAATTTATTTTTGGCACGAAAGACCCCGTATGGGTCGTGCCAATTGAATACAACTCATAAGATCCATCATGGATCATATATTTAGAAACCCTTTCATAGGTATGATGGGTCCCATGACCACATAGATTTCACACAGCCCGTACAATGGCTCATGGATAGGTTATCCAGTTTTCCTAAGATTTTCAATAAAGGGTTTCTTGATAATTTTCCATTCCATTTTAGAATAATACTACGTCATTTGTTTCTTTTAAGGGGTGTACATATTTCAACACTTGGAGTTATTTTCTCATTCTTACACTCAAGCTTTCAATAAATCAGGCAAGTTCTCTTATGCCTAGACTAAGGCTCTCTGTAACAATCAACAATCCTCATATTCTTGATGAATCTCTTTTAGAAAGTCTTAAAATTAGCTATGTGGGTATTGAATGAGGATTCCTTTCAACTTTATTCCCAAAATATTTATTTTTTTTCAATCGAGAAATCTTAAATCCATGACTAGGGTTACACTCAATTGAATCCATAGTCTTAAATTTAGTTGTATGATGTTTTTATGATTAAAACTTAGATTCCCTTTATATTTGTTTGCATATAAGCATGTTACACACAAATTATCCATGTTTTACAATAAGCTCATCATTTTACTCAAATTAAGCCTAGCCTTATACATAAAATTCATGACTTTTACTCAATATTTGTAATGTTTTTGAGATTTTGTGGACCTAGCATGTCTAGCCAAATTTAAAGAACTTAAATAAAGTGAATATCTTGATAGTTTTTGCATAATTAAGTATAGTATAAGAACCAGTACCTCAGTTTCGATAATAGTATCTAGCAACGAGTTGGATTAGGTGTAATGACCCTTTAGGTTATTTTTGCGTTCTCGCATTTTCTTATTAACTTAGAGCTTTCCTATTGTGGCCTTAAATTATTTATCACTTACGAAAATGGTGGTTCATTTCTCAGGTCATTCGTTTGGTTGTTATGATAGTTTTATTGTTTTAGAGCCTTAACTATTGATATTATTGACTGGAGTTAACATTATATGTAAATAAACTCAGAATTGAATTTTAAAAGTTCCATTAGCTCCAGAACATGGATTTTTATCCCTATCCTTTATATTATGTCTTACTTTCTTTTATATTTTATGATTCATGATTTTCATATTTATTGGGTGGTTCTCCTATGGTTGGAGTAGGTTACCTCATGAATTGAGAAATAAGGTTGTAAAAAATTGGTATCCCAGTGCTAGGCTTGTAGGTATACTCTTATATGAGCCAGTGTATTGTAGAGTCCTGTGGATCGGGTGTGGAGACATTAGAATCATATCTTTAGAGGCTATGAGGAAATATTAAGGATTCATTCTCTTTTCACTTTTATGTCAACCATGTATCTTAGTTGGTATCTTAAAATCCCATTTGTTCTTGTCTACTCTTCCACAGATGGTACATATATCTAGCAACAGTAAGAGATGAAGCACCTATCACACCGCCAGCTAGTGGAGGTGGTAGAGGTCGAGTTTGAGGACGTTCTGGAGTTGTATCACTTGATAGAGCTTTGTCACCTGTCAAAGCTGTACATATCGACCTTGACCTATACCGGGTCAGAAACCACCAAAGATGCATGGATGAGTTCTATTTTCTCGTATGCCTTTATCAGTTCTAGACTTGAGTCCAGATATAAGAGGTTTATTATTTCAACTGTTAGGTATGTTGGGTCAGCCGACAAGCAGGGTGTAAAATTCAGCCCCAGGTGTGCCATTGACATTGAGTTTTTATAGTTTGGGAGTAGCTCAAAATCAAGAACTTATGTTTTGAGGTCCCACCCTCAATTTTAGTATTCCTTATTCAAGTTCCTCTAACAACGGTCTATCTATCATCAGCACCAAAAGTGCCTACTTCGTTTGTGGTTCTACCCGTACCGTTGCCCCCACCTATATATGGTTCTGATAAGAAGGAGTTGGGTTGATTTTTGAGGTTAGATCTTCAGAGATATATTAGTGATCTAGGAGAGGATCCGAGGGCATTCATTATTGATGTCATGAGGGGTTGTATAACCTCAGCTTGTTGGAGACCCATAATGTTGATTTTATAGAGTATCAAGTAGGAGGCCTCGCCAAACAGTGGTGGAGGTCTTATTATTTGACAAGGTCAGCTAATTCTACCACTATTGCTTGGATCTCCTTCCATGATTTTTTTTTTGAGATGTATATTCCTCTCAATAAGAAAGATTATAGGAGTAAGAAGTTTCATAGACTCGAGCAGGTTCCTTATTTGTTTTTTAGTATGAGGCTGAGTTTCACAGGTTGCCTACTTTGGGTCCAATTATATAGATATTGAGGTGGAGAGGATCCGTTATTTTATTTGGGGACTAGATATTGAGATTCATCAGAATGCTTAGATATTTGTTTTTAATGTATAATCCTTTTAGGCTATTCTTGACCATGCTCGTACTATGGAGGATTGTCACTACCCAATTTCTTAGGTCATGAGGGAATCTATGTCCCACTGTAGGAGAACTACCTAATAAGCACACAGAGTAATAATAACAGAGTAAAAGTGGAAGATATGATATAAATAAGGGACAAGGATAAGAGAAATTTTGAAATAAGTCAACAACAACCCTAAAACCTTAGATCCAGTACAAGAGCCACTATAAGAAGAGTACAATGCCTAAAATGATAGTACAATATTTGTCTCGCAAGTAAATAATAGAAATAGATGTATAAATAAAGGTAAAAGATATTCTTCAGATTCCTGAAGATATCATATATACCAACACAAATAAGATATTATCATGGACCACTCTTATTTGAATCTACACTCAAAGATATAGACTGTAGTATGAGTATCGAAGAAGGGTACCTAGTAAGCACACAAGTCGACCGGGAATATACAAAAAATAAAGGTAATCAATCAACATATAAAGAAAATAATACAAAAAGTTAAATAAGGATCATAGACATGGAAAGCTAGCTAATAGGATAAAGGCACACAAGTGTCCTAGATGCTAGCTATCATAAGGAAGATTCAGGTGATCAAATAAGAGAACATACCTGAATCTATTGTCAACTAATGAGAGATATAGTAAGTACAAGGAAAGGTAAAATGACAGTAACCTCAAATAAAGAAAACAAAAGGAAATTCTAACTACAAAAAGTTCAAAATTAAAGTATGAAAGGGATCCTGCAAGATCTAGCCAATGAACATTAAAGGAACCCCAAAAGATCTAACCAATTAGAAGCAGTATCTCACAACCATGACAGTAAGGAAAGAAACTCCACAATACCTCATATGAATAAGAAAATACAAATATGGATGAATACAGACCCAGTACTCTATCCTACCGAAGAGTACAAACAACAATCACAAATAAGATATGTATTATGACATGATTCAATAGTGGTAAAGATAATCCATAAGCTCCTACCCCAATAATCAATCCGTTCAGATAGAACCATATGGAAGACACGATCTATACACCTTTCCATTATTGTATACCCTTATTCAGTTACCTGCGATGGTGGATCTTAGGGTCCATGGGGTTCACAGCTCGTACATAACTAACTCATAAGTAAAAAGTACTTACATGGCATACAATAATACAGTGCTCAGGTAATATAATTAGATGTACAAAACCTGTATTAGGATATCGGACAGGTCAACATCAGAGTCAAAGGTAATGACCTTGCCCAGCCCCAATCAGGACTATATCTAAAATGAAATCAGCAACTAGATCATGATCGCAACGAAAGTCTAATAATGACTTTATCACGTTTATAAACTCTTACAATGCCTTCTTATCATAAAAAATTGTAAGCACTTTGAAAATGTTTTATTTAGGCTCATAATATTGTAAATGGGATCATAAGGCCATGTGTAATGACCCTTATGGTCATTTACGTGTTTTGTGTGTTATCTTATGCTCTAGAGGTTTCCATTAGCTTTCATATGTCATTTATGATCTGGTGGGACCGGTAGTCTAACTCCCTGGTAGTTTGGTTGAGATTTATCTCACTTTGCCTATTTTAAAGCCTAAACTTAGGTACTCATTGACTTTAGTCAACATTCTTTACAAACACACTCGAAATCAGATTCCAACAGTTACTTAGATTCATAGTGACTACTTTTCTCTAGAGGTACCTTTAGTTTGAATCTGGGGGTTTTCATTTTAAGTTTGATCTGTTTTGTGAAAATTCAGTTCATTAAGAGAAAAATTGTATCGAAATTGCTCCTTCTAATTCTCTTTCATTTTCCCAAATTATTTCTGTCATTATAGAAGAGGTCCACAGATGTAAGTGAAGTATTAATCAATGATAAGTGTTGGAAGCTACTTGGGGAGCATTGTTGACCATCTCCTTGGCATTTTCCTCGGGTAATTCCCTCTATATCTGCCCTTTTTAACATGTGCAAAATGTTTATTTCTCTACTTTGGGAGCTCTATTTCTCCTTCATTCTTCATTATTTTGAGAGAAATTTTCTACCACACACTCCCTGTGTAGGGCTCTACATGCTGGTACCCTTGGTTTATTTTTTTTGGATTATAGGGCCCATAAGATTGTTTTAGGCTAAATTTTTTGCCTAGTACAAAATTTAGTATAATTAGTACAGTTAGACTTTTCTTGATTTTTGGATTCTTATTTTTATCATATTCAAAGATGATCATGGTCATTTGTTACAATTATGCATATATTTAGGAGTTGCAGCATGCTAGTCGTCGGACAACAGGTAGGGTCCATGAGGCTTTCTATGGGCGTATAGCTTATATAATTGTGCCAATAGCATTCGTGGTTTGGGTTTTGTAGGTTGGTACCATGTACTTAGACTACTTTTTTGATCCCTTCATTCCTTTTCCTCGACTGTCATTTGGTGTAATACTTTACCCCGTGACCTAGTACTATTCTTATGGTGGCTGTAGAATGAATCTGGAAGTAGTAGGATAATGATGCGTGGGATGGTTTTTGGGGTTTTCCCTTGGGTTTGGGCTGGTGTCTTATGCTTCTAGCTATAGCTTAGTTGATCCTATGTAGGGCATAGGTTAGCTGTAGATATTACATGTGTAGTTGCATCCATACTACAAGAGAGGCAACGACTCCATTCTTAGAGTGCATTTGGGGCTGGGGGACTATATCACCGTTTTCCTTATGCTATAAGCTGTGGAGGCTGGATACCCCAAAATAAGGATAAAAATGGATAAAACTATTTTAATACTAAACTCTTTAATAATAATATAAGATAATTGATCCTTTTAATTCACATTAAATTCAGTTGCGTACCAACCACCCGGTACTACATTTCTCCCTTTTTTAGACCAGGTTTCATACTCTTGAACTGGGGACTATCACTTACTAGTTTTTTTGGGACTTAAGTCCGACTTCGTGGTGGACATACCTCCATGGACCCCGGCTCCAAGATGCGTGTGATTAGAAGAGGGGTATAGGTCGGAGTAGGTATATATGGGGTTTAGACATTCCATGGGTCCTTTTTGTTGGGCCTTCGGGTACTAGAGGAGGAACATACATAGGAACTATGACATTGTTTTATTGTGTTAAATTTCTGCACTTGTTTGCTTCAGTGTACCCTCAATATTATATGGATACCGACGAGTGAGCGTGTCTTATATGGATGCTTTATTCATCTTGGGGCTTCAGTGTTAATTTACTTACTATGTTACTATATTTATGATTTAAGCTAGTTTTAGTCTTTACTATTGGACCTTTTTTACTTTGTGGGTTACTAGTGAGTGATGCTATTCTCTTTATCATCCCTTTTTATATCTTGAAGTTACCGATATACCACCCATGTACCTTTTATCATTTGTGCTACCTGTTCTTTCTTCTTTTACTGTTATTATTTATGTATTGTTGCAAGGACCCTGGGTACGTTATTCCCTTCTTACCTATGATCCTATTCTATGTTATATCTAGCTGTATTTCTACACTAGTTATCTCTTTGCTCATTGTGTATGTAGCTAGTATTCCGTGTTATATTACTTTCTTCCCTGATCTTACTTTCTTGTATTCTTATTATTTATGGCTTTTATGTTTGTTATGATCTAACTAGTCCCTCAAAGCCTTTTGGGTACGTGTTGCTTCGATAACTTGTACTCATACTACACTTCTACATCTTCCTGAATGCAAATATAGGTGTGGGTTATCACCGTTAAAGTTGTAGATCATGCTAGATAGATGAATCTACAGTTACAGGGTAATCTCATAGCATTTAGAGTTACCTGTATCTCTTCCTTATATCTTTTGTCTCCTTTGTATTCCTGAGATAGATGTATCTATTGTACTCTTATATGTAGTTGTATCCTGTACTTCGTAGCAGCTTATGAATACAACGATACCAGGTCTTAGGAGGGTTTTATTGACTATGTAATATGATGTTGCCTTTATTATTCAGTCTTTCCATTATTGTTTTTTCTCTCTGTACTTATGCATAGCTTACTTGTAGTCATATCCCATTACTTACGGCTTTAGGCTACATGGTTGGTATCCTAACGGTAGGATGGTAGGTTCCATCATGATCTAAGAAATCGAGTAGTGAAAGTTTTTTTACCACATCATAGGTTTCTATTGGTGTTAGTGGTACAAAGCAAGTGTCTAAGTAGAGTCCTGTGGATTGGTACAATTATGCCCGTATTATATTTTTGGGAGGCTATGATTGCATTTTAAGAAAGGACTTCTCTTTCTTGACCTTTATTCGTGCCTTTTTCCATTGGTGGTTTCTGAGAACTCGTCTAAAGGCTTACTTGCTTGTATTCATTCTTTCACAGATAGTACGTTTAAGATATTCAGTGAGTAGGGGCTAGTCTTCTAAAGGGCTCCCATATTAGGATGAGGCAACGATTGATTCAGAGGTGGAGAATATACTAGAGCTATCGCACAGAGGTGGAGAATGTACTAGAGCCATCGCACCTACAAGAGTTTTTGTAGTGTAGAGGGTCAGGCCCAACCATAAACCAACAATCAATAAATATTTAGTTTCAGCACCACGTGGACCTAAGGTCAGTTTTGACACAAGTTAAATTATTAGCCATACCATTTCTGAAAGGTTGTTTCTTAAGATATCAAGTTTAGTTAGGTACGGAGCAACAATAGTGTGTCTTTCGATATAGAGAGTGGTTTGCATGAGAAGAGGGAGTTTAGGTGCCTACAGCAGGGTTAGATGTCCATCACTGAGTACAAGGTTGGTTATTAGGAGCACTTTTGTGGCTTTCCCTACTGAGATGGATAGAGCACAGAGATTTGCTGATGGACTAATTTTTTCCCTTCAACTAGCAGTGGTGCTCTTGATAGTAGCAGGCCATTCCTTTGATCAAGTTGTGGGTCATGTAATATTTATGGAGGGATAGTTCCAGGAGGCTTATCGCGGTGGTGATCAGGGTTTTCGTCAGCCAGATAGTGTTAATGTCACCTTTCTAGGGGATGTAATTCAACCAGTGTTGTTGAAAGTTCAAACATTATCATAGGAAGCTTAGGTGGCATCACAGGTAGTTTAGAACATACTACAAACTTCAGTTGGGGTTCATCTAGATGTTAGGGTTCAGAGTTCTTAAAAGATTGCAGGTGGTATTCTTGCTGGGGCTTTAGGATGGGATGGCCATTCTTGTGTGACGAGGGCCTTTTGGCAGTTTAGGAGGTTGGGGTTATGTATGGATTGTTGTAGCTCTAGTCATTATGCTCTAAATTTCCCCATAGATGAATGTTCTATGAGTGTTGAGTTGCATCACCCGAGTAGAGAGTGCCCCCGATGTAGGAAGGTTCAGTTTTTAGCTCATATAGTTCAGGGCTCTTCTGAGTCAGTGTTTCCACCGGTTATAGGCGATAATCGGGGAGGGAAAGATTCCTGAGGTAGTCCTTAGTATGCTAAGGCAGGTGATCAGTGTCTGTTTTTAGTTACTCGTGGTAAATCTACACAAGTTGTTTCATTGACTTTAGCAGAGGCAAGGATATGGAAGCGACAATTGCAAGAATTTTTCCACTTTGCTGTTTGCCAATTCAGCTTTTATTTCATTGGTCTTTGTGATTCCTAGTGTCTATCTTCTTATTCTATTTGCCCTTATTTATGTTTTTAGATAATGAGACATTGATTGATAACTTCTGCCTGCTACTTTATAATTGAGTTTTAGTGGATTTTGGGTGCTAGACTCGATTGGTAGCTTGTTAAGGATCTTGAATTTTTTATGGAATGTCTATGCTAGAGTTGTTTTTATATAGTTAAGGAAGTTCATTGATAGTTGGGTTAGTTTGTTGATAGAGGTGTTGCACCTCAGGGCGTGGATATGTTACCTATTTTTTTAGCAATTCTCGGTAGTTGCACCAATGTCACTACTTTAACCACACCTTGCTAATCCTCAGTTACATGTGTGGGTTTTGTAGACACTTAGGATAATCTTTATCCTTATTTATAGAAATATACTTTTCGTTCCATTTGGCGTAGTTAAGAGTTGTTTGTAGTGTTTGAATCGGTGCTTACTGGTTGCCTTAGTTTTTTTGTATTGTTTTATAGTAGTTGTGATGACTGATCCACATGGACACCCACCTGAGCATGAGTTCATCCTTTCTATTAATTTTGATCCACGTCTCGATCCCGTTCCTAATAATTTTTAGAAGTTGGATCAGTTTCTGTGACGTTTTATAGTTGAGAATTAATGGGTTATGAGGTGCATCTGTTGATATTTAGTGGAAAATGTGTTTGTGTTCCTGACTAGCAGATTGGTCTTTTATATTAGAAGTGCATTAGGAGTGCAATTCCTGAGTAAGGCGGCATGGTGGTGTAGTGGTTCAACGACATCTAGTTATCCTTGATTCAATTGGTATAAAGTTTGAAGTGTATTTAAAATTTCTTGGTTCCTTAATAGAGTCCATTGTTAGTACTAAAAAGGGGTGCATTGGGTGTGTTTATTATAATATAGTTGTGTAGTGCAAAAAATAACGAGGTGTATACTGCCAATTTTAGAATCTGTAGGAGATTGGGGTTACCTTTTTGCTTACAGGATTGTTGCATTTTATGCTGTGCAATGTCTTTTATAAATTGTGGAGAAAGGGTTCTTCTGAGTAAGATTTCAATTTTTTGCATTTTGGATTGGTGTTCCTTACAGGCGGTTGGTTGTGTACACTATGCCTTGTGACAACGCATCATCTAGTTGGTGGTTTGTGTTAGGTTTAGGTCCTTGTTATCCTTTAGTAATTGTTAGTTGTCCAGGTATGCTTGTTGTAAGATCATGTTTTGATCATAGAAGGGATATGATGGGCTAAGAGCAACGGGATATCAGTTCCAGAGGTTAGTAATGGTTTTTTCCGGTATGCATTGTTTGGAGTGGCAATACTTGTTTTAGTTGGACTAGCCTTTTTCAGGTAAGGTGAATGATTTTGGTATGTGATATTCAGGATTTCAACATGCTGTGAGATTAGCTAGGCTCATGTGGGAGTGGTTCTACATTGGTTAAGAAGGATATCTTCTTTGTCGTTGATAAATAGATAGAGTTGGTCTGATATTTTTCGAGAGTCAAGCGAGATTATATTGCAAGATGTTCAAACAGTGTTCCAAAATAGGATAGCGTGATAGTTAGAGTCAGGGGTTTGTTGGTGCATAACGAAATTTTCTGTCATGTCCTTGATAAGGGTTCTACAGTGTTCATTCGAGACTTGAGTGGCGGGAGGTAAGGATTGACATATTAACCTTGGTTGTAGGACCATTTCAGTAAGGACTAGTAGGTGTGTTGTGTTTGAGCTTTCTTGGTTGTGATTGGGGTGTCCCATGATAACTAGTTGTGGATTGTTGTTCAACTATATGGTGGAATGGACTTTAGAGTGTGTAGCGGGTGCAAGGATTGTGTCTGGAGGTTCAATGACTGTCACGACCCGATTTCTCGGATCAT
>JBDJHY010957411.1:0-14568 GCA_039654485.1 Withania somnifera
ATTACAATCCTAGGTTGTAAATTTGAAAAATCAGAAAAAAATCAAAATTCAAAAAAATTTAAAAAAAGGAAAAAAATTGTAAATTTTATTTGAGTTTAATTCTTGTTTTTTAATTAATTTTGATTACTAGGAATCGTTCACCTAGTAATTTGGGTCATACGTATTCAATTTGAATTGATTTCAAGTTGATTTGTGGATTTCACCATTATTGAAATTTTTGACCTCAAGTGGGTTCCAAATTTGGTGAAAAAATTGGCTGGATTTGGATCTACAAAGTGTATCAATCTTCAAGTCAAGTTTCAAGAATTTCAAATATCAAATTTCAGCTGAATCGGAGTAGATTTGAGGTATTTTTTAAGTTTTAGGTTATTTATGTTCATTTTTATCCGAAAATTCGAGCTCATATTGTGAGAGATTTTGTTGTTTTTAATTGCTAAAAGTTGTACATTCGTGTTCCTTATATCTCAAGGAGTGGGAATCGAATTTTGGAGAATTTGAGTGAAATTTGCAGGAGTTTCTAGCTTGGACACCATTGTTCTTAGTGTGTTCATAGCTCGAATAGGGTTGCAAGAGGTTGTTGTGATTTGAGTTGAATTTGTTGTTAAAAAATTGTGGAAATTTTTCACCAAGGGCTAAAAATCTCGTGTCTCAAATCTGGTGCAATTCTGAGTTAATTGGAGTATAGTTGAGAATTTGAATTTCATCTTGTTCATGAATTTCATATGAACAATCATGTGAAGAAGATGAGAAAAATGTACGTTTGATCCAACATTCTCCCATCCAAGTCGTAAATTGTTGTTTGAGCTATTGTATTTGAAGTCTTCAAGTCATTAGAGAGCTAGAAAACAACTTTCGTCCAATTTCGAATTGATTTGGGGGAATTTGAATTTTTTAGTGTTCTTGGAAGATATTCATACCCTGTTTGAATTCTTCAAATTGTTAGAATTTGATCTGAAAAGGGTGTGAAATTGGTTGAGAAAGGTGTTTTAGACTAGGATATTTTTGTGGAAAAGCAAAGGGACTAAGGGCTCAAGGTAAATTACCACAACTCAAACTTTCTCGTGCATATCCCAAGCTCACCGCCAACTTCCACCACCATCAAGAACGGTGGGTCGTCCTCTGGACAGCGGTCAGGAAGAAATTCAATTTTAGCACTAGTTAGGACAGCTGTGGGCCTCAAGGATGGGGGGTTAATAATCGACCTACCTCCACAAGGAATGGCGGTACGCCCTCTTTAAGATAGCTGCCATTTTTCCTGAAGATTGCAAACTGTCAATAACAGGGTGGGAACTTTTGGACGGCGGCCCACCCTTGCACATGACGTTCATTGGTGATCAAAAATAGTTCCCAAAAGTGTTCTAAACATCGTAGTAACATATCAATCTGATTCAATTCAAGTTCAAATCCTCAGTTTTATTCTTGAACATCAATTACTCTCTTAATTCTACAACTAGTATTTGTTCTACATAATTGTTTACTATTTCTAGTGTCCGTTTTCTTTCGTACTATTTCTTTCAAAGCTTTTTTTTGTTATTATACAATCATTGAAATTCTTGGTTCAAGTGCATTTTTTTAATCCGTTATGTGTTTATAAGAATCCATTCTACTACAAAGGCTAGAAGACTATTAATTGATAAAGCGGAGGAGAGCTTAGCAAGAAATCTCGGAAAAGCTCTATAGGTAAGGGAGTGTTCACATAAAGAGTGGAATGAGCCCTCATATAACTAATTCATTTTCTAGTTTTGTAGGTATACATTGAGTACCAATATGGAGAAACCTCCAATGACCTTGCAAACTCCTTGTAGGAGATTGCAACACAACTCTCAGAGATGAATTGTAAGATCAAAGATATGAAGGAAAGGTTGATATGGGTTGAAAAAGAAAACAATGTAGGTTCCGTACAAAAAGTTGAGAGGAATAAGGGAAAGGGAATCATGGGGAAATCAATGAGTATTACCCCAAGACCACCACTACAAACCAACCACCCAACCCTAACCCAAAGTCAAAGCTTCTGATAACAACCTATATTTCAATTACCTAATATCCCGTCTTGTAACTCCACATCGAAATCCTAAACCATTTAACCCTCCATAAGAGCACCAGACTTTTGTGAACAATCAATACTGAAACCAAGATCCTCGTAGGTGTGTATCCATGGTTCCTTACGTGAGATGGATACTTCACCTCCACAAAAACATCCACAACACTCCTAGCAAGATAACCCATTCCAAAATCCCTTATATGCTGACGATTGTAATAAAGATAAAGTTTGGGGGAAAAGAGGTAGGGATGGCTACAAAGAGCAGATGGGGGAAAATATACCTCAATAATTTTATTGAAATCAAGGTTATTGGAATAGATGAGGTCCATGTGGAATGATACATGAGATAGGTGGGACAATAGAGGAGATAGGATGCAAGAAGATAGAGGATATAGGAATGAGATGCTCGGGGGTTGAACACTAACAAGATGGCGCTTCCATGATTCAAAAAGGAAGTAGTGACCTGAAAGAGATCTTGAAATAGAAGCTACAAATCGGAAGGATATTTCTCACCAATAACATCTCGGATGCATTGAAGGAAAAATATGCAATCACTTAATTTGAGGGACATTCTTCCACAAGATGGGAATCTAAGAAGCAAGGTTGAGAACTCTACAATGTATATGCTTTACCTAATTAGCGAAGTTAGTTGCTATGATGAAAATGAGATATTTTCCACCTAATTACTATCAGGTGCTCCCCAAGAAGGTGTACATGTTACGTCAAGGCTCTAAGAATGTTGAAGAGTACTATGACAGGTTTGACAATCTAAGGATGAAATCCAACTATGAGGAAAAATCTCAATGTAAGGTGATGAGATTCATAGCAATATTGAGATATGAAATGGCAAGGCCAATGAAGTTGAAGAATTATCCTACACTTGAAGCGTATATTCATGATGCATTAAAAGTTTAAGAGGATTTGAAAAAGAAAAATAGACAAATCCAAGAGTACTTCTATTTCCAAATTAGAAAGCAGAGAGGAAAGGTATAAATCATCAACTCCGCAAGAGTTTTCGAAGGGTGGAGGAAAGTTCAATTAAGCCAAGGGTGAGATAAATTTGAAAGAAGAGTTCAAGCCCAAAGGTACTTAGCCTAAACCTAATACACCTCGTCCGTCTACTATCCAATAATTTAGATATCAAGGAAGGGGGCATATGGATAGTGAGTGCCCCAACAAAAGAGCATATGGAATTTCATAATAGATATAGAACCGATGATGATGATGATTGTGGAGAATGTAGTGGTGATGAATCTAATGTGAAACCAAAGAAGAAAGCCTCAAGTGATGAGAAAGATTTGGTGAAATAAAGTATTTGTCTATGAGGCTCTTAAGAAGGAGATATCCTCTCATGGTTGATGAAGAGAAATTGGAGGAGAATGTAAACTTATCACTTGTAATGAGAAGGGTGATGAGTGTTATGTCTTTGGATGGTAATAATCAAAGTAAAAACCTATTCCATGCTAGATGTAAAGTCCTTGATAAGGTATGATGATAGCTGGGGTTGCACCAGTGTGGTGAGCTGATCTATGGTTAATATGTTGGGGCTTCCCATAACCACAAACCCAAAGCCCTACAAACTCAAATGAATTAATGATAGTGGTGAAATGAAGATCAAGTAAACGGTGATTAAATTTAGTATGGACAAGTACCATAATGAAGTGGTTTGTGATATGGTTCCTTTGCTTGTCATGTTTTTCTTTGGAGACCTTGGCAATGCTATAGGGATGTGGCGTACCTTGGAAGATCCAACAAGTACTCCTTTATGTTTAAAGGACTAATGTTTGTCCTTGCACCTTTGTTTCCCTATTAAGTGAAGGAAGACTATGTTATCTTGAGGAGACTCCGAGGAGAATAAAATGAGAAAATTATTGAAGGAGAGAATAAGGAGTTTCTCCTTGTGAAATTTGAGAGAGAATTGGTTCCAGATCATGAGATGATGGAGGGTAATGGAACCAATATGCTATGTAAATCCTTGAGAGCACTAACTAGGGAACTAGAATTTTGCCTAGTTCCTGTTCTTTTATTTTACAGGGTAGTGAAGAGTTGAATCTTAAAGGTGAATTCCAAGAGATTCTTCTCTAACATAAAACAAAAATTCCAATGGGGCTCTTGCGTAAGGAGTCTCAGTTTGAAAAGAATGGAGAGTCTCTATACTTAGAGAACCATGAGGCACTTGAAAGTAAAGAGAACTCTAAGGAAAATGACCAAGACCAAGGATATTCTTCATATGTGTTTGAAGGTATAATGGCTAAACCAAACATTCCTAATGAATTAAAAGAGCATGATAGTGTTTGGAGTGTAAGTAGCAGTTGTCCATGGGTGGATGAATCCTTGTCTTGTGTTGTTGAGCCTATACTTTATGGTGACCATGATAGCACTTGGTTGGATAATGATCATGTTGACACTGTGAATGCATGAACATTAGTTGATCCTATAAATGACTGGGTTGACTCTTCTAGAGTTAATTTTTGTTCACCTAATGTTAGCACTTGCAACTTGAATGGATCATCTTCATATGTCAATTTTAATGGCTCTTTAGTTATTATAGATAATGTTAAATGTGATGGTGTTGTCAAACTAGTTAATCCTAATGATGATCGGATTGTATCTTCTCATAAGTTCAATTTGAGTCCACCTAGTGTCCATACTTGTGATTTAAAAGGAAACACCTTATCTAGTGAGAGTATGAGTACATGAGGTGCATTTGGTACCCAATTCTTGTTTCGTACTCCTTATCGCACTCATGTGGAAGGACAAGTAGAGAATTCAAAATGGACTCTTGGTATGGATGCAATGAGCACTTTTCTATATTTTTTATACACTTATGATGACTCATTGCCAAAATATTTTTTTTGTGTGTGACAATTAAGACAAAGGCGACGATGTTCATATGGGAAAGATCTTACCTATTTACTTCCTTATTTGACACCTTTGTGCATAGGTTTTGTGAGCCAAAAATTATGGTTGTCACCTTGGTTTTGTGTTATGGGGTGAGTCTTTGAATTCTGAAGTCCACTTGCCACGCTTATGTGGGTAAGTAAGGTGTTGATGTGTTTAGAGTATACCTACAAGTTTTTTCTCTATTTATTTTATTTATTACTTGTGATGGGCATACTTGTTGTGTATATGTGTTACTTCTTGAAATTTGATTGTGTTTATGCACGTATGATGATTTGTCATTATAGAGGTGTACTCTTGTTATTGAGTGATGTGCATGCTCCAATGGAATGGTATTTTTACCATTTTGGCCCCGGAACCCATTGTGAGCAAGTTGTTTATGCTTTGAGGGGAACTCTTATTGTTGGGGTTTATGTTGACCAATCATCTCATGTTATACCTAGGATCTTGTCTCTGTAGATTCTAAAGATGGTTTGGTTAACCATTGAGTATTTTCTTTGCATCCCTTACTTTGTCATTTTTTATGTTGTTGAAAGTTCTAAATTGGGGTTGCTTTGGTGTGATTTTATTTTTGCTAACCCATGCCCTAACCCTCATGCTATAAGGATAGTTTGGTTGTATGTTGTCCTTACCTTATAGGTCATCTTTTGAATTCGAGGACGAATCTTTTTCAAGAAGTGGAGGAAGATAAGGCCTGGGAAAGCACCAATCGTACTAAACCTATACTTCATAGTTTAGCTATGATTATCCAAGCTAAGGAACCTATAGACGCACCAATTGTAGCCGTAAAGTACATAATTAAGATCTAAAGGAGGCAAACAAAAGTAACTAGAATAGCTTGGGATGCAACTGGAAGGCATTAGAAGACTTTGGGGACCAAATGTGAAGGAATCTAATTTGAGGACTTCTTTGTCACAGTAAGTCACTTTTGGGCCTAAGTATAATAAGTGCACCTTATGCACTATATATATGAGGTCTTTCAATTTTTTTAGTAGTTTTTGATGAGTTTGAAGATCAAAACATTTTAATATCGTAGTTTTCTTCATTAGTGTACATGGTTTCTTGATTAGCTTGCTAATCATTTAGTAGATTTTAACGGGAGCGGATTAAGGTAGGCATATCTTTTATTGCTCTTGTAGTTCCCGTTACTTAATCAAATAATCGGGTCTTTCATTTGTGGGTGTATCATTTGGTTTTCTTACGTTTGATTAAGTTGGAATTTAATTTGCATAAATTTGTGATTGAATTTCTCATGTCTTTTATCTTTTGTTTCCTTTATCGTTGTCAAATTCTTAGTTCGTAACCCGGGCTGTATCATTTACTAAGAGTGATCGTGCAACTATAGCGCCAATGGCGCCAATGATGCTAAGTAATGTACCCAGGTATGTAAATCCTCAAATGCAAAATTTCTTCCATTTGCTTCATTATTTCACTTTAAAACTTGAATTTCCTCCATTATTGGAACTTCAGTTTTCGCTTGTGATATTGGGTGACGCTGAAACGATATTTCTTCAATTATTCTTCAACGTTGGTAAGTTTTTATTCAAATTTCATCCAAAATTTCCAAATTTCTCCAAGTTTGTTTGTTACTTTAGTCTATTGATTTTAGTTCATTTATTGCTCTTCTTAATTTTTAATTTTGGATATGAATTTCCTATGACTTTGGAAACATTTCAATACCTCTTATTCAACTTTTCAGGTTTCACAGGCTCGTAGGCCCGTTTTAACTCGCAATTTGACCCTGGCTATAATTATAGCTTTATGGGTAATATTTGACTCGTATTAAGTGTAGATTATTATTTTTCTGGTTACATGATCATTCAAAATTTTTGGTGTATTTTTTGAGTTGTTGGAGCTATCCGGGCTATCTTCTTCTGGTATTTGTGAGCTTATCTTCAGACGTCAGGTAGACTATAATTTATTATTATGAGATTGGGTTAATATTTGAAATAATAGTAGTAATTAGCTATTCTTGAGTTGGGTTTTCAGGTTTGACACCCCTGACCATGTCCGTTTCTTTAGTCCTTTTATTGGTCATGTTTTGATAATTTATTTGCGATTATAGCATACCTTGTGATACTGTGTGGTCTTTATTAACTCTAAAATATAGATTATGGGTTTATTTGGAATGTCAGCGAGTCTTAGACATCGACTAACTAGTTCTAGATTGTTGTAGTGACTAAGCATGTGCAAGTCTAGCAGGACTTGTTCGAGCTATTGTCTGTTTTTGTGCACGACATCATCATGAAACTAGTTTTATGCATTGGTTTCTACTCTTTTATGGCCAAGATCTCAATGTCACTGATTTCGAAACCTTGAATGACCTTGTGGACTTATTTTTAGTATTAAGAGATTAAAATAATTATTAAATGATGATTTCACCATTTTTAATGTTAAAATGTTATGAGAAGATGTAACCACTATTTTGAGATACTACTAGACTTGGTTGCTGCCAAGAGCAAGACATTAATGTTTATTCGGATTTTAGACCCAGTTGCGGTTGCGCATGATTATTCATACTTGATTTTGAGATAGATTCAATTAAAGTCCAAGTACTGTTTATTTTATGAGTTGTATGTTGTTGCAACCTCTATGAAACTTGCTGACTCGAGCTTGCGGACGATCAAAGAAGGGGTATATAGGGGAATAGAGGTATATGAGTTGCGGCCTTCCATGGGTCCTTCCTGCTGGACTTGTAGGTTCAAAGGAGGTGCATACATTTTCACTTTATATGCGTAGAAGAATATTAACTTAGTGTATGACAGATACACATTTTTTCAAATAAAAATTTTTAGTTTACTTTAACAATCCCTAATTAATGGGTGAAGTTCTAAATAATGTAGTTGTATCCATGTTTATGTAAGATCTCAAAGTTCTGAATTGAAGTGCAAATTTTGTATGACCATTCCATAAAAGTTTAATACAAAAAAATAGTTTATCCTAATAAAGAATAGTTTTTTTAAAAAAGAGAAACTTAGTCCTAATAGAAAACTGTTTTATTTGATCCTAATATAATTTACATTTATACCTATTAGTTAATTTTCAGTGAGAAAATTTTAACTTAAAAGGGTAAATAAGTCAATCAACTTCAAGTAAATATTTTGGTCAACCAACATTGTTATTCACGCTTTTATAATAACTAGTGTCTATGTACGTGCCTCACATGTTATACCCTATTCATCTTAATAAATATTAAGGTTATATAAAATTATATGTCTAGAATGATATTAACTTAGTATTTAACGGATACACGCTCTTTCAAATAAAAGTCTTTAGTTCACTTCAACAATTACTAATTAATAGATATAGTTTTAAATAATTTATTTGTATCCAATAATTATTTAAATCCCAAATTTAGTTCTTAATTAAAGTACAAAATATTTTATAAACCTTCCATAAAATATTAATACAAAAATAATTTCTCCAAATAGAGAACTGTTTAAAAAAAGAGAAACTTTAACCTAATAGAAAACTTTTTTATTTAGTCCTAAGATAAAATTAAATTTATACTCATTAGTAAATTTTCAGATATAGGATATTACAACTTAAAAGGAAAATAATTTCAATTAACATTGTTATTCGTGTTTTTTATAATAATATAAATATAAATAGACTAGTCTCTATAAACGTGTGTTGCACAATAATATCATGTCAACTATGTTGTACCGTTACATCAAAGAAAGTTGTTGAATAAACAATCTATGAATAACATTAATGAAAGACAAGTGTTTTGATACAATTTTTAAAGCATCAGATAATCAGGTTGTAACCTAAAGAAAATATACTTATTAATAAAAAATTAATTATAGAACGCTTTGATCATCCAAATCTTTGCGAACTCAAATTTGTAGAAATTTATCCCAGAGTTTTAACAAAAAAAAAAAAAAAACACAAAAACACAAAAACACAAAAAGTTGCTAAAAAATTATCATGTGAATAATTTAAAACACATTTCGAACATTGTGATTTTAGTTACATTGGGGGTTGTGAAGGCTGGTAAGGAAATTCTTAAGAAATTTTGAAATTCAATTTTAGAATCAAATATTCATGAAGTTACACTAATGGATTTTTAACGAAGTATAAGGCAGAAAAATAACTTTAAATCTTAATTTTTTTAATACTTTATTTTATTCACATGCAAATATATAAGCGAATAAATGTTTTTGCAAAAGTTCTTAGAAGGCTAGATTGACTACTATTATAGGAAGCATTTAATGTACAAAAAAACACAAATGGATAATTCGGAAATTATCTTAAATTATTTTAAACTAGTGAAAATCTGCACTTCGCGGCATCAATAATTAAAGGAATTGCATTTTGTCAATGTTAGCTTGGAATAGCTGTTTCTATCCCAAAAACAAATTACAATATAAATGCATAAAAAAATAACATGTTAATAATAAATATTAAAACAACAGATTTACTGAAAAGAAAGGCAATATGGAGAGAGAAAGAATATATAACTAATACATTCGAAGTGTATATAACTAAATCATTACAAAATCTAAAGATAGAATATATAACTAATACATTCGAAGTGTAATTTTATGCCTTAAAGATTTCTTCAAATTTGTCTTCTTTCAATATAGGCACTTGGTTATCTGCACGTTCAACAGTATCATTCATTCTTTCAATATAGGCACTTGGTTTTCTGCACGTTCAACAGTATCATTCATTTATTTTTAACTTAACTGAACGAAACTGTAGATATAGAGAAGAAATCTAAAGCTTTCTCATTAGCATTAATAATCAGATAAATATACAAGACTAGTTTATATAGCTAGATTACAAGATAATATGGAAAAGACTAAAATAATCCTAAAACGTAATATATACTAATATCCCCTCTAAAATTCATGACGCTATAACAATAAGCTTTGAGAGTTTGTCAGACAAGAAACGGAAGTGTGAAGTCAAGTGTGCTTTCGTAAACATATCAGCAATCTGTAAGGAAGAAGGAACAAAGGGAAATGTGATGGTGCTGATATGTAGGTGGTGGTGAGTAACATGATAATCAATCTCGATATACTTGGTTCGCTCATGAAATACTGTATTATGGGCAATCTGATAGCCCTCTGATTATCACAATGTAGCAGAGTAGGGTGATAAAGAGAGATATCCATATCAGTAAACGACCAACGTAACCAAACAATCTCACAAGTAGTTGAGGCCTTGGCGCAATATTAAGCTTCTATATAAGACCTGAAAATGACATCTTGTTTCTTACTCTTCCATGAAATAAGAAAGTCACCAAAGAAAATACAATATCCAATAGTCGAATTGTGATCTGTAGGATCACCAACTCAATCCGCATCACAATAAGCGCACAACTCTAACGAGGACGTAGAGGAAAATAAGAGACTCTGAAACTTAGTGCCCCGAAGGTACCTGAGAATACGAAGCACGACATCCCAATGAACTGAAGTAGGGTCAGTGAAAAACTGATTAACCATATGAACAACCTGCACAATGTCTAGGCAAGGCACCGTAAGATAAACCAAACTGCCAACAACGATACGATAAAGATTGGAATTCTCCAAAGGAGTGCCATCTAATGGAGAATATCTAGCATTAGTCTCAAGAGGAGTATCAATGATCTGGCTATCAGTGAGACGAGTACGGTCAAATAGATCATCTATATATTTTGATTGAGATAAGAGATAGCCTTTCGGGGAATAGGAAACCTCAACTCCCAAAAAGTAACGTAGCATACCCAAGTCTGTCATAGCAAAGCAACGTGTTAGCTCAGACTTCAGAGATTCAATTCAATCATAATCATCACCAGTAATTATCAGGTCATCATTTTCAAGGATAATAGAATACGACCTGTTGTCATATGCTTAACAAATAGCGTCGAATCATGCTGACTAGAACGAAAGTCAAGCGAAGTGATCACCGTGGAAAATTACTCAAAGTATGCATGTGATGCTTGTTTGAGACCATAAAGAGCTTTGCAAAGCTTGAAAACTTCACTTGGCTGATAAGAAACACCGGGAGGAGGCATCATGTAAACTTGTTCATGAAAATCACCATTTAAGAAAGCATTGTTGACATCCATCTGAGATATTTTCCACCAAAAAACAGAAGAAATAGAAGTCAGAGTACGAACAATCGTCATTTTTGCAATGGGAGAAAAAATTTCTTCATAATCCATGTCATACTCCTGTGAGCAACCTTCAGCAACAAGACGAGCCTTGTATCGTTCAATAGATCCATCAGATTTGGTTTTAATCTTGTACACCCAACAAGAACTGATGGTGTATTTTTTTGACGACAACGGTACCAAATTGCATATATATGTCTGGTGTAGAGCAATAAGTTCTTCAGCCATAACATCCTGCCAAAAGGGATCACAAATTACTTCTCTATAGGACGAAGGCTCAGAAAGACAATGAATAGATGCAACAAATGAATAAAAAAAAGGTAGAATAAGATGAATATTGAAATTCAGGAAGTTTAATGGACTTACGATTATGGATGGACTAACGTAATGAGGATCCACAATTTCATCTGGCAACTGGGTTGTCGTAGGAGCAGGAGCATGAGAGGTAGATGACTTGTGACTGAAAGTATCAGATAGAGCTTTATCGAGGTAGGTATCGAAAGGATCAGTGCGATCAAGATCTAACTATCTCATGTGATTAGAGATAGCAGGAACAAATAAAAGTAGAATTGTCACGACCTAAAATCTCTGGTCATGATGGTGTCTACAACCCTCCTGTAGACAAGCCTAGAGCTATGCGCAATGGGCTATAAACTCTCAAAACATCCAATGCAGCAAAGGAAAGCATAAAGAATACATAAAGAACGAAAGCTAGAAGGAAAACATACATAACCCAAATCCTAAAACCTGGTGTCAGTGGCACGTGGAGCTACTATACAGAATAACCAGAAGATAAGAGGTACAAAGTAACTTCTATAAAAGAAGATACAAAGAAGGGTCTGCTGTAGACCAAATAAAGCAAGCCAGAATCAAGGAAACCACGGTCCGCTCGGACGGCAAAGCTCACCGTAATCTCCGCAATCAGATAAAGCTACTCAGCATGATCATGGCATCTCCGATAACCCATATCAGTATTTGCACCATGGAAAAAGGTATAAAAGTGCAGCATGAGTACCAAACAAGGCACCCAGAATCATCGGCCGATTGGCTAAAATAAAATGTGAGTAATAAAAGATAGGTAGGTTAAACAGGTCTAACAGTAGAGAACCAGTAAGACTAATAGGTAAACAGAAAGTTAAAGTACTGAACATGTAAGAAAAGGTCTACAGGAACTAAACATGGTAAACACAACCCATAGTGGCCAGTATTCGAAAACCCGAAAGCAAAGTAAAGGAACATACATGTGCTCCAGCTCAGCCAAACCCTACTAATTATAATGCCACATATGTATGTACCACAAACAAGGATCGAATAGAGGAATATAGCTAAGTACGGAACAGAAAGTAAACACACAAAACCTACCTGACACCCCATCTCACTGGTAAGCACAAACAACACAGCAAAACCCAATGTGGCTCACCCCCTTAAGCCCAGTAGACACACACCATACTAAGGAAAACACATAGGGCACAGGAAAGTAAAGTGGAGAAGTATCGTTAATGCCAATAACCAGGGCCTTGCCCTATCAGTACCAACAACTGGGTCCTTACCCCCACAATACCAATCTCGGACACACACCCCCTATCAATGCTGGTAATCAGGGCCTCTCTCTCACAATACCAACCTTAGACATACATACCCTGTCAGTGTCAGTAATCAGGGCCTCGCCCTCCAAATACAAATCCGGGGAACATACCCCCTATCAATGTCGATAATCAGGGCCTTGCCCTCACAATACCAATATCGTGTACACACCCTTGTCAATACTGGTAATCAGTGCCCTTCCCTCACAATGCCAATAACCAACGAATTAATAATATACAGGAGTCTCAGCACCAAATAGCGACAATAATATAAATCATAGTGGAAATGAAAAGTAAATATAGTCTAGGATCGGCCAAAGGCCACCAGATATGAACTCATCTCACCACACTCATCTCACAGTAACTAAAATCATTCCCAGGGTCTGTGGCCTCCACACGATGGGCCTAGACCCGGGCATACAACCCCGCACCCTCTAAGCCCTTACACGGGCCCTAGGAATCTAAAAAGATAACAGTAATAATACAATGATCAACCTAACAACCCAACCCACACTACTAGCCATATCATAAGCACAAATAGTAACCCAGTTTACAATGCACATAAATAAACCTAGCCTACCTGGATGCTGGCAAAAATCCTCGAAGTGAGTGCACTATGATTCTGAAGCTCCAACACAATCGATATCACCCTAAGCTATACAAATTATGAATTTGGGATCAAAATATACAGAATAAGACCCATATTTTAATTAGCAATCCAGGTCAAAAAATAGCCCCCACGGCCTGAAAAAATAAAACTAAGTATACTAGCACGAAGCCCTCAGGTCGAGGAATTCGTTGCCCAAGTTTGATCTTAAGGCGATAGTGGATCGAAGGGTAAAATAGGTTTAATGTAATGAAATAAAAAACATTTTTCATAACTAAAGAAAAATGGAAATAACGAGAAATACCCAGAGAACCTAGCACCAAGGACTCCCAAGATTACCCATGCAATCCCCATGGCTTGAAACCCTCATAACCTAGCTCACACACTTAAGAGAGAGAAGAAAACGAAATGTTAAAAGCTGAAAATAAAAGGGGAGATCTCATATTTATAGACATATAGGGTCGTTGGGGCGCCCTTTGGGCGGTAGGTGTAACCACGCCAGGATGGCTCCCTGGGCATAGGTGTGACCTCACCAAGGCAGCTCCCTAGGCTAGGTGTGACCTTGCCAGGGTAGCCCCCTGGGCATAGTGAGACCTGTGACTTGTAGTACCACAAAGAATACTTTGAAAACTCTAGGTGGTCTAAAATGAGCATTCGGAGTCTAATTTCAACAACCGAAAAGCGTATTTTGGGTGGAAAGTACCCTATGAAATCGACAAAACAATCAACCAGGGCGGTTTAAGCTAGACAAACCCTAAACTCAAAAGGATTAAAAAGAGCCAATCTAGGGACTTTCTACAAACCTACTCAAAATGAGTCCGGATAACCAAGGAAGCAAATCAATGACTCAAATAGTAAAATTGACATTCTAGAGCTGATGAATCATTGAAATCCAAATCTGACACTTTGATCATCAAAATACCACCTAGGCTCCAAAATAAGCTTTGACTAGAATGAATTTCCACAAAGAAACCCAAACTCAAAAAGAAAAGCCCAGGACACGAACTTAAGGTCTACCTAGAGCAAAGTCATAATTTTAGAGCTAATAAAACTGTTGGAATTAAATTTCAAGTGCATTTACTATAATTTCACTCTTGAGTTCCACTATTTCAAAACTGAAACTTCAAAATAGGGAAACTAAGATAACTAGCAAATGAGTCGCCAGGGAATTGAGCTACCGGTCCCAACAAGTCATAAATGACTTGTGGAAACTGCCAAATAGCTCTAACCACAGAGAAGACAAAAAGAGAAGAAATAATATGATAGGTCACTACAACACCACTGCCAAAAAGCACTTTCGTCCTCAAAAGTAAAGAAAAGAGTAGTACCTGAA
>JBDJHY010957521.1:3272-14568 GCA_039654485.1 Withania somnifera
GGCAAGAAGTAAGGATTCAGCCTTCTAGATAATACAAGAAAGTTTGAATTGATATAGCCACATATAAGATGCATGATTAGGGAACACAATTTTAATGAACTACTCGGTGCAATTATGAAACGCTTTAATTTAGATCAAAAGAATTTATCTTACTCCAACTTTTTAACTGCTTTCCTTCATTAACAGAACTCAATCCTCTTGACAAGAGGAGTCAGCATCCTCACCTTAACACCATTCAAATAGCAGGACTCCACATTAAGAAAGACGCTCAAAAACCAAAAGGGGTGTGAATGAGTGGAAGTATTCAGTTCAAGAAAAAAAAAAGAACAAGGAAAAAAGAAGAAAAGAACAGCATGCCTCCTATTAAGATCTAATGGTCATCAGAAATTTCATCACTCAAAACAGAAATATAAATATAAGAGTCAAATTCAGTTATGTTGAACTCCAAATAACTACCTCAAAATCAACAACTGTGGTTTCGTGACTGCCTATGCCGCTGGACCAAAATTGTGCTACTGCTAGTTCCATTGTCTGACCACCCTCCACTCGAAATGTAAAGCTTTTGGATGAAGGTGATGAAAATGTGGCCACGCTTTCCCACTTAATGGGCCTTTGCAATGGGGAAAGCTGTAGATTACAAGCACATGAATGGAAGAAACTTTTACAACAGAACAGCACAATAACTCAGAGGATATTTTACCTGAACAGTATCTATGAAGAATCTTCTGGCTGTATCAAATCCATATGTCCTCATGGTGGCCTCCACCCAGGTAGCACCAAATGGTACCTCAATAAATCTCCTTTCAATTTGGCCTGAACACAAGTGTACATGCAAAAAAGTTGACAATGACAAACCAGTCAAGGGAAGAACAAGCAACATATACCTGAAAATGATTTTTAAGCAAACGAAGCGAAAGTTTTGTTTGTCGGTTGATTTTTCGGTTTAAACCCAAACTCATTCACGTGGGGGGTCTATACCATGCTCAAATTTTTGCTATATCTTTCCAACTTTTTCCTTTGGATTCTTAGAAGGGGAATCTTGTAATAACTGGTAAAGTTGTTTCCATGTGACCATGAGGTCAGGGATTCAAGCCATGGAAACAACCTCTAGCATAAATGCAAGGTAAGGCTGCATACAATAGACCCTAGTGGTCCGGCCCTTCCCGGGACCCCGTGCATAGCTGGAGCTTTAGTGCATCGGGCTGCCCTTTTTTTCTTTGGGTTCTTCCTCCCAAACCCACATCTGTTTACAACATATTATTGCTGGCAATTTGAAGGTATAGATTCTCACGAGGAATCTCGTCCAAATCATACTAACACTATATAATCAGATTTTTATATTATCTGTAACAAAGTGCATCATAGAATTGATAGATTACCTTCCATCGTTTGCAGCTAAAGCTATCAGCAGCTTAGATATTTTTATGACCTGTTCAATTTGTCTGAACATCATTAGTTCGTTTGTCACTTTTCAGATATGCATCTACCGCATCCTATTGCAGACCACCATCCAATTGAGTAAACTGAATACGAACTATTGAAAGAAGGATGGACATTTTCTTCAGACGAGAAACTCTACAGAACCGGCAGGACTATTTTCTATCAACACCAAACCTTCAACAAAGAGATCGTACTTGCAAAACCAACACCTTCAAGAAATATAGTCAAGAACAGTTCTAATTTTATCAGAAAAACTAGAAATTGAATTCTTCTCTCTTCCCCCCTCCCTCCACTACTGCTCCTTCCCTCTCACTCATGCGTTCACACCAAAATATGCCAGTGCAATCTAGTCTACACTCACTACTTAAACACAGTCCTGGAAGTTGTTGCTCCATGCTTCAGCAGTACAAAGTTAAAATCCAAGCTTCCAAACTAGTTCTAGTTCAGCAAAGATAATCCAAATCTTAATGATTTTGGCTTGCCACTAGAGGGGTAATTTTGTCAGAAGAAAATCTTAGAAAGCGGAAAGTTGAGACATTGTGGGCTTACCATGAGACATTGGTGGGACATGTTTAGATGATTTAGCACGTCTTGGATAACGCCAAGAACTGTGAAAGATTTGATGCTTAATTGGAAGAGCTGGAGAGGAAGGAGGAGAGGAGATTGGAATGTGGTTCCGATTGCACTAATGTGTGTAATTTGGAGAGAGAGAAATAGGAGAGCTTTTGAAGGTGTAGAGTTGAGTTTCTTGCATTTGACGAGTAGTCTACACTCCGTTATTTTCTTTTGGAGTAAACAGGAAGTTTCTTTTTAAAGGATTAAGTGGAGTTTGTAGAGTCTTGACCTTTCGGTAAAACCTTTGTACACGGCTGTTTTGGTCATGTTTATGAATGAAAATACTTTTACTTGATTAAGAAAATGATGTTTCCGATTAGAGTGAGATAAAAATGGAGTGGTACTTCATTTTGGTAACCAAAATTATATGAGGGCATGCAACCTATTGGCTCACCCATCCTTTGATTTAGTGGTTAAGAGCACAAAGTGTGGTATGTTGGTTAAGCGCACATTACAGGTTCCAATCCTGCCACAGACAAAAGCTGGGTATTTAAGTAGAAAAGGATATACAGTTGGGCTCATTATCCACCGACTTTTTGAACCGTGCATCACTAGAGCGTAGGAATATTTCATTTACCACAAAAGTGAGGGAGAGAGAAGGGGATACAACATATTGACCAAAATACATGCAGCATAGTGGACATGCCTCTAGCAGTCATATAAATTCATTAACAAGCGTGCAAGCATCAGGACAACTCTTTTTTAAAATACAAAATGAAATTCAAACTTAGGTGGAGGATGGAAACAAATGAGTTGGGGCAACATTTGGTTCAATACGGAATCAAGCAAAAATAAACTAGGAAATAAAAAAGATATGGCTCTTCTCTCATGTGTTTACTGTTCTCTTAAATATATGATATTTCCAATCATAAAGGGATAAAACTAGACTGTTACTTAAACAGGATGCAACGAAGCCAAATGATTCATAAAACCAAGCGGACACCACCCTACTTGGAATCCTGACACAAGTAACACTGGAGAGACATAGAAGAGACACAGAACAAATTGCACTCACTGTTTAGCAACATGAAAATCACCTGGTACAAATGAAATTCCTTCGAAGGAAATTAGAGGTGGTCTACTCGTCACAACGGAGGGCTTTGTTATAGTCACTGGAATTCTGAAAAGTGGTCCTCGCCATGGTGCTTTGCTGTCTATGCCATATACTTCATAATAGTGCAAGCCATCACTTAAAGTGGTGGGGTCCACAACTATGCTGTAAGAATGAAGAGAAAAATATGTAAGTTTTTTCCCATATTGCGCACCGAATAATCATCTAATCTCATTTCTTTTTCTGTCTATATCCAGAATCATATCATGAGTTTAAGTAAAAATCAAGTTACTGATTTGCTAAATCAAGAGCAAATCATATATATGCTATGTATAGAGAATTGCAGTTGACGTTAATGGCTATAGCCATGATTTGCAATAAGAATTCCTGAACCACTTAATACTCACTTCTTAAATTAATAGAATAAATTACTACTATCTCCACCATCCAAATAAATTACCAACATGACTGTTTCGAGTAACATATTTGGACTTCACCCCATATTAACAGGCAAAAAATAAGATGATTATCCCGGAATAAGCTCTACATATATGAAGAGGAGTGTAAGATGCCAAGCTATCCCTTCACAAAGTATGCCTACTATTGAAGCTGGTCACCAAAAACTTTGGTTATGCTCAATATTCAGATCTGACTAAAGGCATATAAATTATCGTCACAGGACTTTCTCTTATCAACAAAGATTAACAGATACCAGCAAATATGAGAAGTCTATCAGGAAGCACCTCTTAATTAAAATTATCATAAGAAAATGGATTTACTGTCAAAGTCGGGGAAGGAATTGCTATGTAGTCAATCAGTCATTTGATTAACTGCCTTGGTACTGGCCACAAGCATCAGTGTGCCAAGACAAACGGAAACCAGCCAAAGAAGCTTTGTTGTTTCCACACAATTATCATCTATACCAGCTCAAAGAAAATTGGGAATGGCATAAACCCAGTCCCCTGAAAGTCCAAAACTCCATAGGTGAAAAGAGGAATGACATAAAAAATAGAACTTAGACAAGTGGTTCACAATTTCTCCTTAGCACTTCCACGTGCACAAGTAATACCAACCAATGCATGTAAAGCTTTCTTTTTCTCAAGATTTCAACAGTGAGAACTATCTTCAACCAAGTGAAAAAGCACACCTCCTATGGAGCTCTAGATATCCATACTAACAAATAAGAGAACTTTGTGCCTTCGTTCTATACTTGGCTATGGTAAAAATATTTCATCCAGAACTATTTTGTTCACACTCATCCCGTCTCTAAAGCACCACGCTTCCAAGCAACAAAAAACCGAGTGTAATCCCACAACTACGGTCTTGGGGAGGGTAGTGTGTATGCAAACGTTACCCTCCCTTTATTTCACTGTGATCTGATCTTCTGCTTGTAAGTAGCTCTTTCATCTCTTCGCAATGTAAGTGATCTGATCTTCTGCTTGTAAGTAGCTCTGTCATCTCTTTGTTCTGTAAATTTCTTCCTAATGGATTCTTGTTTGTGTCTTGTATACTTTAAAAAGTTAGTTTATTTTTTTCAAAAAAATATAAAAAATATGTATTTATTTTTGTTGTTCACGAGATATTGAAAATATTTAGAAAGACATTGAGGCGGATATTATCCCAACACCACATATCCTGCCAAAAACTAATCCTTTCCCCGCTTCCTTCTCCGCCGAAATACTTCCATTCCTTCATTATGCTCTTCCATAAACGACGTCAATAAGAACATCTGTTCAATACTGGCCTTTACTCCCTTCTTTGATGCCAAAAGCGCCTTGGCTATCATTGTTCGTCAAAGAGTCTATACCTTGTTAGTTCCATAAAGGACCTTTTCGAGGACCCCTAGATTTTAGCCCGTGCTTTCCATATTATATATGGCTGCGACTACGTTACAACTTATCAAAGTGAGATTTGTGTTGAGCATTGAAAAGAAATTCCTCTCAAATCTATCCACTTCTTCAGTAACGGTTGCAGGAGAAGGCATCGAAGAGCACATACATAATAGACAATCCCTAGAAAAGTATACTGCTTACTGAACCTGGTGCATAATAGGTAAGAAGTGGACTGCTCAAGGTTGCATTTCCAATTACACACTCAAAATTGACACCATTGTGCAGAAAACTAACTAAATGATGTTTCCTGCTAGCTCTTAAGGAGGTCCTGTGGTCATATGACATCAATTGGTGTTGAGGTTGGCTGCCTAAGATACAATAGTTTAAGGGTCTCCAGAGCAATCTATTTATTCATCTATGCACCATATTTTTCAGTGTTGAAAGGCCATAAGTATGCTTTGCTGCAACTATAGAGTATAACTCCCCCTCTTACAAACTTTGCCTTTTTAAAGTAAATGCACATTGCTTAAAATATAAAGATGTTTCCCACACTTCCCTTGGAATAACCAACAGGCAAGCAAACTGGAAAAAACCTAACCCATAATTGAGGTTGAGTCACATATCTTGTTGATCAGCAACTAAAACCCAAGAGTTGAGCATTTGACAATTCAAATGTAGCTACCGAAGATCACACATTCAGAGAACTCAAAATGGACAGAGAAACAAAATAACAAACTAACATGATTTATATTAATCATCAAATCAGAACAGTTTACAAAAGAACAATGGGAATAGCTGAGTAACCTGAAGTTGCGCCCATTATGGGTGAGAAGGAGGTAATCAGGAGCTCTCACTACTGCTTCTCCAGTAGAATGCAACTCAATGCACTCTTCAAAAGGAACCAATTGGTCTAAGTTATTTGCATCTTCATGGAACTTCGGAGCAATTTCCACAGTCCACTGAGGAAAGAATGTTAAACAGCCGTTGAGGGATAACAACATAATAAAAAAATTCATGACTGACTAACTGACATTTAACCAAATGTCCTTTCAGCTGGCTTTGTATTTAACGGATATGCTTCCTTTTTGGGGGGAAAACCGTGGTGTCCGGGCTAGCTTTCGGACACCTCGATTAAATTCACGCGATACCTGCCACCTCCCACCAGTAACAGGTACCAACCAGTTTGTAGGAGGAAGAGATGACTAGCTTCTTTTCTGCATCAATTTACTTCACATCATACAGAGAAGTTAACTCAAACCATTTTCAAGAATTATATGTTCCCCAAAATCGACAGGATCGCTATCGCCCCATCACACACAATGGGATTTTTTCTGAAACACACATTAATAGGAGGCAGAGCCTTATGGCAAGATGACTAGTTACCTAGTAACACGGAACCATATGAACGCATCAAAGTTGACTGCCTCGACACTAAAAAAAGAATATCTCAAAGAAATTCTATTAATGGATTTTGCCTCACTCCACCTGAAACACTGAAAACCTAACTCCATTCATAGCCCAGGTATTCACTAAATCAATTTGCAAACCTTTTATCCAGTCTGTTGGTTTTCTAAACCTTAAGGCATACACAGATGCCTCCTGTGGCAACTCTACTCTAGTTCTTTTCTTTTCTTTTCTTTTCTTTGACCTCAAGCAACTTAAAATAAGAATTATAGTCTGGATGTGGAAGAACTGAGAGGGGTGCTGGTGACAAAACGGAAAAAGGATAACAAATCTGTTTTTTTCCAGTGAAGTGATGCTGAAGTGGACTACCTGTGTAGCATTGTATCAACTTGTAGTTATGGAAATGGAAAGGGGTAACGATAGCAATAGGCTGGTGTTTCTGTGGGGAAGAACTTGCTTCCACGTATTTCAAGGACAACAATAAACAAGGAAACGGTGGCCCGAGGCATTAGTGAAGTTTGTGTCAAAGTGTAAAGCTTAGGCAAAAGAGACGGAAAAAGAATTTTGACGGCCAATTCACATCTACAAAGTTCTAATTGTGATTTCTCTAATTTTGGATCTCATTTACAAGT
Organism: Withania somnifera; assembly: GCA_039654485.1. Classification (NCBI taxonomy): domain Eukaryota; kingdom Viridiplantae; phylum Streptophyta; class Magnoliopsida; order Solanales; family Solanaceae; genus Withania; species Withania somnifera. Next base: position 10,247 of record JBDJHY010957521.1, read on the forward strand.
GATTGTCATTGTGAGGGGTAAACTCAGTCCAGTAAAGGGGATTGAAGCATGAAGTTAACTTAAAGGTCTCAGGTTCTGACGCCCAGCAACAACATTTGGTATGAGCCCAATGGGTTACCTTGGCAACTTGTTTGTGAGCTGGAGAGGATATCTCTTGGATTTGACGAGGTGCCAACTAGCCCAGGCACCATTCAAGTTAACTTAAAGAAAAAAATCTAAATTGTGTGGTTTGTATCTAATTTCTTGGGTTATCTTCTAACTGTTTGTGTTCCACTTTTTAGTGTTTTTTCTTCAATTAATATATCATAAGAACAACAACATAGCCTCAGTGCAAAGCAAGTTGGTGTCGGCTATATGAATCCCCATTTCTTCATTTAAGTTCATTTCATATCATCACTAAATGAAATAAAAGTGAAAAATAAGTTATGTATATATATTATGATTAATAATAATAGACGTTTTCTAATATACCAAAGGACAGTAGAGGATGATTTACTAATGAAACGTTAATTCTGAACTAAACTAGTTTGCCCCAGGGTACTCAAGAGACTCCAAAGATGACAAATAAATACCGTTGAATTTTCATAACAGATCATTGTCGCGCCATTAATTATGCAACATGCATACAACACAACTACACCCCGACTCCAAACTAATAGGAGTCAGCTATATGAATCCTTAGCATGCTTGACAAACAAAATCTAGAGGACTAATCTCACCTCTGTAGAATGGTGGCAATATAAAGGCTCCCTAAGGTAGATACCTCGAGACGTAGCAGCAGCTGCAAAAATAGCATTTCAGATCAAAATGAACACATTCTTTGATCAGACCAAAGAATTTGTGGCGATAACCATACGCAAACTTCTTAAAGTTAAAGCAACCGCTAAATTAGCCCCTAAAAACCAAAACGATAGAACTTATTCATGTTTGATAAACCTCCTTTTTGTTTCGGTAATTCACCATTAGTAAAGATTTAAGGAAATTGATTTGCGGCATCATCGAGGACAACAAAGATATACTTACACACAATCAAAACACAGATATGACTACACACATATACATACATGAAGTTGGTTTACTTGTTATGCCAGCCTGCTTGATCTTTACTTGATACCACACACAAGGAAGATTTTGCACCTTTTGCAAGTAGTCATAAGCCCTGCAACACCATTCAAGATATGAATCATAAAGGGATCAATGGTCATGCTAGAGATCAAAGGTCAGAAGGATGCAGTGAACCTAACTTGTCAACTTGCATGAGTCCCTGTCCAGCGGTTAACTTTTCTTCTGGTAAAGCACCTACAGGTATAGATGTATTTTCAAAAGCCTTCCGTACACTGTATGGACTAACAGGAATACCTTCCACCTGCAGGTCACAGATGTCAGTAAAAAGGAAAAAAAGAGAAACTGTATAAAGGACCAAGAAATTTGAATTACCTTCATAGCACTGACAATTAAAGCCACACCGCCACAAGCAGATGGAGATGACATTGATGTTCCATTCATTAACATGCGTCTTTGAAGGGTCCACGTGGGCACAGGGGCCACAGCACCACCAGGGGCACTTATGCAGACACCAAGATCACCGTCCACAGTAGGTCCCCGACTAGACCTGCAATCTCTTGGAGCTAATTTTTGTACTCCAAATTCTAACTAGGATACAGGCAAAAGTATCCCCAAAGTTCCAAACTCTCAAATTGGAAAAAGGGGAAACCATCAAATAAGGTACGTACCAGGTGTATTCGAGGCCTTCCATAGGTGGCTCAACTAATAAGTGAGCACCAGCAGCCATAGATGGAGAAACATAAGCTCCCACCCCAATTATGCTTGAACTGGTACCACCAGGTGCACCCACAGTAGTCAAAGCCGGCCCATTATTGCCGGCACTACTGATAAATATTAGGCGGTGTTTATTGACAACCTGAATATTTCACCAGAAGGTCAACCGACAGATTTCTTATGCACTGTACTACTACAAAGTGAGCATACAAAGGCAATGACATTACCTCATCAACAAGATCAACAAAGCGACCATAGTCTGGCAACAGTGTAGGTTCTCCATAACTCATATTGATGAGATCACATTTATGCTGTCCACAAAAAACAAGTATGCACATTCCAACACTGATTAAAAATCATGTAGAAACTACCCATAAAACTACAGCTTTTTATTGGCAACACACATTTAGTCAGAACATTTAAATTTGTCACTTGACAAGAATGAGAGCCTCAGAGGTAATGTAGGGTCACATTACACTTACCTAGGTTGTTAGACATCAGAGAGTCAGATATTACAGGAGCGATATCAACTTGAATGTGTATGCCGAGCAATACAGGGACTTTAGGCCAAAAATAATTGACTTACAGCAAGACTTAGCAATTAGCATCTTAAAATCAACTAGACAATAGGAATAGTTCCACAGTGGAAAAATATTTCTAATAACACGTGGCTCTCTTAGCCCACCAACCCAGCCCACAGTTTCAAGGCAGGGATCAACTCGACTACTGTAACGAGTTTGGGTTGGTTCAACAATATCCAAGCCATTCCAGCAGAGAACCAGTTTTGGGACTTGACCAGCTGTACCAGTCTGCCCATCAAATGGTCATATGACCATTGACAAAAAGTATATTCTTCATGAATGGTAAACTTGACCATTTGTCTCACTCCCCCTTTTCTTTTCTCAAAAAATTAGTTTATTCACGATAGTTTTCTATCACCTAAAATTATATAAGTTAACCATTCAAGTCACTTTTTCTCACAAAATAACTTCCAGTTTCAACTATCTGTTATCTCTTAACTCTCTAACAATCATGATTTCAAATAAGATCTGAAAAATCAAAAAATGCTCAATATACCCAATAAAAGAAATGTGCACTTCAAATAATGACGCGCAAAGTGACCCCAATGAGAAGCTGTTGGTTCTTTTGAATCTCAATGTTGAGCGGTTGAATTAATATCAATATTGTTGTATATTGGATGCTAAAGTAGAAAATTAAATTGCAATTCGACTGTCATAATACTAAATTCGTTTGTGTTTGGAAATTTTTTAATTTTCTTTACACTGTGCACTTTGCTCCACCTTATTCAAGCCTGTGAACTTGTCACTTTTTGTGCTGTTTGCTTTTAAGAACATCGGAAAAGAGACAAGGCGGATGTAGATCAACTCTTGACCAATAGTAAAGTAACCTCTAGATTGTAGCAGCTGCTGCCAAAACAGCTCATATAAGTCATGTCACGCATCGAACCATCCAGAAGATAAAAGCTGAATGCTTACAGCAGATTTTTTTCCTTTTGACATAAATTGGAACATGTAATTGATACTGAATCTTTGATTGCTCTTGTTATCTCCCTGAAGATATTAACCACCTATCCCACATCTATATACTACGAGATTAAAGAACACAGGGGCAAGAGGAATGAGATTCTTTGCTTCCTGGAGTTAGCACGCTAATCTAGAGATATGGCTAACCAGATCCTTGTGATTGTAAAAGATACTGTGTATGCAAGACCTCCTTTAAAAAGATTATTCACCTATTGATCATTTAGAGTGTCTATGGAAGTTCCAAGGGTGACACCATCCCTCCAAGACATAGAAGAATAAACTCTGTGAAAAAGACAATTGATCTGTCAAATACATACAACAGGACTATTACTGCTGGTATATGATCCTCGACTTCAACCTAACCATCCATTGCAGCTATACAGTATTAAAAACAGTTCGCACATCTTTTTATATGAGTTCTGCACCGAAAATGCAAGTTTCTCCGTAGCTAGATAAAAAAATTATGCAATATGAGAAACACCTCAGAGATATATAAAGCTAAAGCACAGAAGCAACCAAGTAAAGTAGATAGCAATAATAAACTCCTCATTACTTATGCAGTGAGCTCCTTTAGATAAGGTACTTTTAACGATCCCACACAAGCAAGACCCAAATACTTGGTCTAATATTGCATAAGCACACCTTATGTATCAATACCTGCATGCCAAAACCCATAAAAGAGAAGCATGCGAGAGTCGTCTAGAGATTGCATAGATGAAAATGTTGGAAAATTTAGTTGCCACAACAAATATTGGATTAGTCTGCAAAATGGTGAAGAAGATATTGATCGAGCCCACGCAGAGACTTTAAAGCCGGGATCACCATAAAATTAAGAACTACCATTGCAGGAAGAAGAGAAGCACAAGAAAGGGGAAAAACACATTTTGCATGGGAGAGATGATGACCTTATAGTAAAAAAGACATATTGGTGAATAGGCCCTACCTCTACAGCTGCAATCAAGGCCCTAGTCAAACCAGTTCCTGTTTCCATAGAACCCA
>JBDJHY010957632.1:2710-14568 GCA_039654485.1 Withania somnifera
ACGCTACCTTGTATTCTATAGCTTTCTATTAGCTACCCTAGATCATATATGACCTTCAGGTACCGGTAGACTAGCTCTTTGGAAGTTCAATTGAAATTTGTCTTACTTTTCCTATTTTAGAGACTGAACTCATGTACTCATTAACTTTAGTCAACAATTGAAGTTTGATAGTTCTTTAAGATCAAGAATGTGGATTTTAGGCTAGATAAGCCCTTTGTATGGGTCCAGGAGCTCTCGATGAGAGTTTATTTCAATTGCAACATAATAGTTGGATGGTTGTTGAATGTTATACTTTTGTAAACATTCAATGGTCGGAGCATGCAATAAAAAATCTAACTTCATCATCAACTCTGAAATTTTGACTTTAGGCTAGGTAGAGTATTGGTTCGCTTTCTAGGGTGCTCAGTGTGATTTTGAGGTGTTGGATGAATTTTAGGGAAGTTTTGATTAGTGTTTACTTGATAAACATTTCTTGAAAACAACCTTGTAACGCAATTACAATTATAGTTTTGAGTTTAGAATGTCATGTTTTGTGTGTTTTCACTACTTCTTTGAGATTATCGGGTTCCAGGTGGGCACAAAAGCAGTGTTTGAAGTTGGATTTTTTTTTTGGTTTCTGGTGCATTGCAGCACTAATTTGTCCATCTCATGTATTAGCGTGGACTCTCCTTCCAGTGCCAATAGAAGTAGATAATAAATCCTCTATTTATCATGATGTCTCTCATATAGCGTGAATAACACTAGTTCACAGGCCATCCTTTAGTGGATTGCACTCCCCCATAGCGGATGACGCTAAGTCCCTACATTCCCCTTCAGCGTAATTGTGCATAAATAGCACCGATAGCGTTAGTTGATAGGAAATAATTTGACGAGATAGCATCACTTCACCTTAATCACACTAATCTACCAAATCTCTATTTGGTGCTATCGTGCTACCCTAGCTTGATCGATTTTCACTATTTCCGGGTTGATATAAGACCTTTTTCCTGTATTTTTCAGTCATTTCCCCTATAAATTCTCATTCTATCTATCTTTAACATCCCTAGTTGTTGGTAATTCTCCATATAAGTGTAGGAAGGTGTTTTGGACGGTAATTCTACATATAAGTGTTGGGAATTGCCCTCTTTGAACTTCTATAAACATGGAGAAGTTCCTCCATTGTAGCCATTGATGTAAGAATGATCATCTCATACAATTCTTTGATTTCGAGCTGATCATTTACTTTATTATGGTGCATTGAGCTTGATTTCACTCAATAGTTGGCTTTGTATCTGCGTTCTTTTTACATTATTCAACGATTACTATTGTAAAGTTTTATACAATGTTATGTTTTATTTCTATTCTCCTCTAGGCATTTTAAGGCCCTTTCTTTACTCATATTATTATTATTTTTGGAGCACGAGTTCCTACTGATGCAAAGAACTCCAGGGCGAAGTTCATTTACTAATCAGGTTATCGGGTCCTGAGGGCTAGTTTTAGGCCCAAATTTTGTCCTAGAACAAGATATAACATAATTTGTATCATTGGATTCGTGTTGACTTGTAGAATTGTATTTTACCAGTTTTGGGGTTATCTGAGGGCATTTTTATTAGTCGAGTTGATATCCATGAGTCGCGACATACTATTCTTTGGACGATAGGTAAGATCCTTGGGCTTACTCTAGGGACATATAATTTATAATTGATCTAAATTTCATCTGTGGGTTGGGAATTATAGGTCGATGTCATGACCCTGGACCTCTTCTTCTATTCTAATTCATCTACTTCTATTTGTCAGTGCTCGGTGTAATACGACGACTTTGACTTAGTATTTTTCTAGTAACAATCGTAGTGTGATTCTGGATGTAGTAAAAATTGATGCTTTGGTTTCCTTTGGGGTTTTATCCTTGGGTTTAGGTTTTAGTCTTGTGCTTGTAGCTATACCTTAGTTGAGCCTTTGTAGGGAATAGGTTAGAAATAAATATTTCTTGGGATACTACATTCATAGCACGCGAGAGCTATGAGGTTCAGCATCTAAGAGTGCATTTGGGGTCGGGGACCGAGTATCACCCTTTCCTAACACTATTGGACCTTGGAGGATGGTTTTTATATAATATTACAAAAATAGATGAAATCAGAATAAATTGGGATTCTTTGATGGTACGGTTATACTAGTGTACCGAGGCACTAGATTTTGGGATTTGAGCTTTCCTGAGACTCTATTATTTCGACTTGTAAGGATGGCAATGACTTTAGGAATTTTCTATACGGTTGTAATACCTTCATGGACCTCGCCATTTCGGGGATAGACATGCCAAGGAGGGGTCTGTGGTGTAGTAGAGGCATTCATGGGAAGCCCTTCCATGGGTCCTATGTGATGGTGCTTTAGGTTTCTGAATAGGAGCTCAAAGAGGAATTGAGCATCATTGTGTCTATGCGTACTTTATCTCATTTGTCTTCTGGATGTACTCTCTGGTAGTATGGGATGCAGGATGGGTGACTGTGACTTCTTTGTACTCTTCCATTATTATGGGTGCTAGGAAGGGTGTTTACATTCTTTTGCTACCTTATTTAATTCTAGATCTAATTGTAGACTTTTCATACTCTCATCCTTACCTTATGGGCTTATTTTTGCGTACTTCAGCTTGTTAAACCCTCCCTTCCCATATCTTGAGATTAACGGTACACCGCCCAATTTCCCTTGTGTCCCTTTGTTATTTGTCTTACCTGATTTTACTATTATGATTTGTATATTGCTACAAGACCCTGAGAATGCTTTTCTCTCTCTAGCTTAGTTCCTTCTCTATGATAGATAGCCTATCCTTACACTAGTAGCTTCTTTCTTCCTTTATTTGTTGCTAGCTTCTTGTGATGTACTTTTTGCTACTGTGACACACTTTTCTCCTATTCCTATTATTTACTATTTTTATATTTACTATAGTCCTAGTGGTACTTCAAAGACTTCTAGTTACTTGTTGATTCAACAACTTATACATATACTATAACTGTTTTCCCATGGTGTAGATCCGAGTACTAGAACCTGTTATTGATTTGTTGATCGTGCCTCCTCGTTGCTTTATTTGGGAGATACAGGGTGAGCCTTGGACATCCATTTGTGTCCTTCATATTATCAGCTATATATTTTATCTCTTTTGAACTTTCAGAGACAGACTTTGTTCTTTGTACATTAGTGGCTCTGTATATATACAGATATCAGGTCCTGTGGGGGTCTGTTGTTTCTCTTATTTTATTTCCCTTCTTTCATCCAATCTACTTTATCTCTACCTTGTTTATTGAACTTGTGCATACCATATTTTCTATAGTTTCCCTCTGCTAAAGCTTCGGGCTACAAGGTTGGTTTTCCTACTAGTGGATTAGTAGGTTCCATCATGATCTGAGAAATAGGGTCATGGCAAGGATTGAGATAGACGAAAGTCTATAAACAGTCAAAAACAACCCAGAAACCTGATATCCAAATACATGAGACACTAATAAAAGAGAAAAATGTATGAAATTAAGAAAAAACATCTGTCTTGAAAAAATAATAGAAAAATATATGATAAGAAAGGTAAAGAATATGCTTTGGACGAAAAAAGCCATCATCTACGTCAACAACTAGATCTCATTATGAATTGTGGATCTGTGTAGCCCATTCGTACTGTATCTCTACAAGAAGATGCATAGTGTAGTGTGAGTACCAAAAGAAATAGGCCCAGTAGAAATAATAGGACAACTGAGGATCATAAGAGGTAAAAGAAGTAAATAGACATATAAGACAAAGAAGTCAAACAAGGATCACAGACATAAAAATATATCGAAAAGGATACTAGCTATGAGAAGGAGGATTCAGGAAGTCAAGTGAAAGAACATACCTGGATCCATTCTCAACTAATAAGATACATAAATAAATGATAGATGTGGACATATACTAGTAAGATATATCTTCAACTACAAGATGGTCTAACTACTACAGATATAAGTAAACATAGAAAGGATCTCACAAAATATAGCAAGTTAGCATATGAGGGGATCCCGCAAGATCTAGATGATGAACATGAGAGGGATACCACAAGATCTAATCAATAAATAGAAGAAAAACTTGAAAGAATAGGTAAGTAAAAAAAAAAACATACAAGGATGAAACCAAACCCTCCGATAGCCCATCCTACTGGAGAGTACAAACAAGATACGCAAGGTGATATGATGCATTGGTTATAAGGTAAATCCGTACACTCCTACCCCAACCCGCATGTCAGTTAGGTAGAACCACATGGAAGGACGCAACCCGTATACCTCTACTACCCTATATACCCCTCCTACGCCCCCCATAAGTGCAAATCGGCAGGTTTCATGAAAGGACAGAACCCGCATACAATAACCCTGCAAGGTAACCATAACTACTCATAAAAGAAATCCGACCCCTAACACAACTACACTCTTATAACACAATAGTAGTTGGATAACACGAGTTGTATTTAGACATATGATAGGTAAAAATATCAATACAAGTGTCAATGATTGTTCCTAGCCACAACAGGGTCTAAATTCGAAATAAAAACAATATATAGCTCATGGACACAACAAAGACTAGTAATAACTCAATGAAGAAATTAACTCAATACTTAGGACTGTTAATAATCAAATAGGTAAAACATCTCGAAAATATATATATTAGGCATATAATACTAAAATTGGGCTCATAATTACATGAAAGGTTTCTAAATCAGTGACATTAGGACCATCGAAAAAATAGTGAAAATCAATGCATCAAACTAGTCTCATGATGATGATATGATAAAATATAATGTAATCACAAAAAATCTTGTCGACCCTCCCAAGGAACATACTATAAATTAAGAATAACCAACCAAGTTGGATACCCTGGAAACACTGTTATTTCCCACAGAACCCAATGTTGATGTTCCAAAGTGAAGGAAGAACACACAGGGTTACTAGGTAGCTATAATCACAAATATAACACCAATACAAAGTTAAGAAAGGTACTAAAAAACATACAAGGTTCATAGGACATAGAAATCCCATCCCAAGGATGTCTACATACCACAATTACTATCCGTACCGAACTAGCTAAGATTGTAATCCACAACCCACTTGTCTTCCATAGACAATCTCACAAATACCCTGTGGAAGATGTATAGACTGGACCAAATCTCAAAAATTGTTCAGAAGAACTCCAAAAACCACTTAAAAATAAAAAGAATAATATAAATGCTAATACGAGTCCAATGATACCCATAAAGCTGTGAAAATAGCCAGGGATCAAATATGGTTTAAAATATCCAATGGCCCTACAAACCTGAAAGCTTAAAACATGGGCATTGAAATGTTCCCCATATAGTGGGGAACTTATACAAAAAACTTTGAGCTAAGAAAAGCAAGAAATAGCCATTAAAGAGACAAATAAGGTCAAGCAGACACACGGGGATTTTGGGGACTTTTAGGTGAAATGTTGAGAAATAAAAGTCGAAACTTAACAATAATTGATGGAATATTGAAGAAATCATGTTTACAAAGTCACCCACAAGCTTATGTAGAGACCAAAGTAATTTAATTGAGGTTTTAGAGTGTTTGAAGAAGAGAAAGTGGAGAAAAATGCAGCAAATTTGTGTTTCCATCTATTTATTATAATGGAGGACAACCTATGCAATATAAAAGAGAAAGCTCGTGATCGTGAGATGTTGGAAGAAAGAGCATCATGGACGAGTAGGATACACTCCAGGATGGAAAAGGTAAAACAGGTAAGGTCATGCGTCCCATGGACGTTTCCACTTTTGCATTGAAGATTTCAAGGCATAGAGCATTGTGGTCAGGTACCACAGGTGTCGTGATTGAGAAAAACAAAATATGGAAGGCACACAAACTCATAGAAAAATGATGCAATCATGATAAGTGCCATATCAGTGCACCAGCAATAGCTGAAGACAGAAATTTTAGCCAAAACTCAATCTTCTAACGAAGTCTCGGAATGCATTCGAAATTCAATTAATAAAAATCAAATGTGCTAGATGTATGGAAATGATATTTAGAATCAACTTCCTGGATGAACTACTGAAATAATGTCCTCTCGGCAAAATGTTGACCAAAGACAATGCTATGCCAAAATAATCAACTTTCCAACTGAGTACTAAAACTGAGACCGGTTAATTTGACTCCCATAAAAATAACTCACCTAACTCAAACTCGACATTTTGGAGAAGATAGTGCAGTAGTATTTTCAATCCGGGGATCCGACCATAGAATGACCACCTAAGTTCCACTTATGCAACATAAAGATAATAAGACATATAAAACTGAAATAAATCAATACCAAAGCTTTTCACCTCGAATCACAAGTCCATCTAGACTAAAATCTACATTCCAAAGATCACACAACTATTATAATTCGACTCCTAAGTATTTTTCATAGAATGTTGACTAAATCAACGATTTAAATATTAGCCAGGGTTATCATGAGGTTTAGATACAAGGAGATACAAGTGGTTAAGGTTCAGTTAAGGAACTGTTTGATCGAGGAGGCTACCTTAGAGGTAAGACTGAGATGCAAATGCAGTATAGGCACTTTTTTTAGCCTTCATGTACTCTTATTTACTTCTAGTCCTACTTTTGTTTAACTTTTATGGAGGAAAGTTCTTTTAAGAAATGGATGTTGTTGTGACCCTTACGACTATTTCTATATTTTTTGTGTTATTTTGTGTTCTAGAGAATTTTGGTGGCTACCCCAGATCATATATGATCTTCTGGTACCGGTAGACTGGCTCCGTGGAAGTTTAGTTTAAATTTGTCCTACTTTTCTTGTTTTAGTGACTGAACATATGTACTCATTAACATTAGTCAACAGTTTTTCAAGACAAGCTCCGAATCAAACTTTTACAATTCTGTAAGATCAAGAACATGGATTTTTGGGCCAGGTAGACCCTTGGTACGGGTCCAGGAGATCTCAGTGAGACTTTTGTTCTTTCTTAAGATAAAACTTTACTGGCTATTGAATGTCATATTTTTGTTAACATTCAACAGTTGGAGCATCTGACCAAATATTCGACTAAGCCATCAACTCTTAAATTTTGACTTTGGGCTAGGTAGAGTATTGGTTCGCTTCCTAGAGTGGTCAGTGTGATTTTGAGGTGTTGGGTGAATTTTAGGAAATGCAACGTTGAGTCCGTAATGTCATTTATGATGTATTTGCACTATTTGATTGAACTTATCGGGTTCCAAGTAGGCATAAAAACCTAGTTTGAAGTTGGAAGTTTATTGGGTGTCTGGTGCATTATTGCACTAGGTTGTCCATCTTATTTATTGGGGCGGACCCATCTTCCAGCACTAATATCAGTAGATAATAAATCCTCTAATTATCGTGATCGTTCTTTTATTGTGTAGATAGAACTAATTCCCCAACCCATAATTTAGTGTGATTGCGCTCCCCGAGAGCTGATGGCGCTAAGTTCCTAGGTCCCCCTTCAGCGCAAGTGTGCAACTATAGTGCCAATAGCATTAGTTGACATGAAATTTTGACAAAATTGCATCACTTCACCGCAATCACACTAATCTACCAGATATTTATTTTGTGCAATCGTGCAGCCTTAGCTCGATCAATATTCACTACTTCCAGGTCGATATAAGACCTTTATCCTGGATTTTCAGCCACTTTCCCCTCAAAACTCTCATTCTATCTCTCTATAACATCCCTAATTCTTGTTAATTCTCAATATAAGTGTAGGAAGGTGTTTTGGATGGTAATTCTACATAATAGTACTGGTAATTCCCCTCTTTGAACTTCCATAAACATGGAGAATTTCCACTATTTTATCAATTGATGTAAGCATGATCATCTCCTACAATTCTTCAATTTTAAGTTGATAATTTACTTCATTATGGTTCATTAAGCTTGATTTCACTCCATAGTTGACTTTCCATCCGCGTTATTTTTATGTAATTCTCATATTACTGTTGCAAAGTTTTGTAGAATGTTATAATTTATTTATCTTCTTTTCTAGGCATTATAAGGCCCTTTCTTTACTTGTATAATTCTCGTTTTTGGAGAATAAGTTCCTATTGATTCCAAGAACTCCGGGTCAAAGTTCATTTCCTGGTCAGGTTATTAGATTCTGGGGGTCGTTTTTAGGCCTAGTTCGAAATATAGCATAATTAGTATCATTAGATTCGTGTTGACTCATAGAATTGTATTTCAAAAATATTTGGGGCTATTCGAGGGCATTTTCAATCAATCAAACTGATATTCATGAGCCGTAGTGCGCTATTCATTGGACAATAGGTAGTCTCCTTAGGCTTACTTTAGGGACATATAATTTATAATTTTTCTAGCTATCATATGTGGTTTGGGAACTATACATTGATACCATGACCTTAGACCTCTTCTTCTATTCTAATTCATCTACTTTTTTTTTGCCGTTGGTCAGTGTAATATGACGAATTTGACTTAGTGTTTTACTTGTAATTGTCGTAGTGTGTCTCTGGATGTAGTAAAACATTAATGTATTGGTTGTCTTTGGGGTTTTACCCTCGAGTTTGGTTTCCACTGGCAGGCGATCGTGTTTTTCATAATATTTTTCATTACTCATGTCAGCATTCTCACTTCTGTCTTGTGATGGTAGCTTTAGCTTATTTGATCCTGTGCATGGTATAGGTTAGCAATAGATATTTCTTGTGTTGCTTCATTCATACCGTGCGAGAGATGTGAGGTTCAGTATCTAGGAGTGCATTTGGGGTTAGGGACCTAGTATCTCACCCTTTTCTAAAACTATTAGGCCTTGGAGGATGGTCTTCATATAATATGACTTAAATGGAAAACTCAAAATAAAATAGGATTTTTTAAAAATAATAATAATAACATAACTTCCCTTTCTACTTGTTATAGACTTTGTTGCGTACCGGGCACTTACTACTACGATTTCTGTTGTTTTAGACTAGGTTTCACCCCAGGTACCGGGCACTATAATTTACCACTTATGTTGGCACTTGAGTCCGAATTCGCCCAGTAGTGAGTACAACCTTTTGAAACTAATTCACGCTTATAGACTCAACTTTGTTTCCCTAGGATATTTAGAGGCTCTGAGTTGCCGAGCTTATGGTTTAATTAAAATGTTTAATCGAGGAATTAGATACCGAGATTTGTGCTTTCCTAAGACTCTGTTATATCTAATTTTTAGGATCCTAATGACTTTAGGAATTTTCTACGAGGTTGGAATACCTCTATGGACCTTGTCATTTCAAGGACGGACATACCAAAGGAGGGGTCTGCTGTGTAGTAGAGTCATTAAGGGAAAGCCTTTCCATGGGTCCTACCTGATGTGCTTTGAGTTTCATAGAAGGAGCTCACAGAGGAACTGAGCATCACTGTGTTTGTTTTTACTTTATTACACTTGTTTTCTGGATGTACTCTCCAATAATAAGAGATGTCGGATGGGTGACTTTGGTGTACTCTTCCGTTATAGTGGGTGCTAGGATGGGTTCTTACATGCTTTTGCTTCCTTATTTACTTCTAGAACTAGTTGGAGACCTTGCAAAATCTCATCCTTACCTTATGGGCTTATTGGTGTGTCTTTCTGCTTGCTATATCATTCCTTTCCGTATCTTGAGATTATCGGTACACTGCCCGATTTCCCTTGAGTCCCTTTGCTATTTAGCTTGTCTGATTTTACTATTATCATTTGTGTATTGCTGCAAGGACCCCCCTATACACTCTTTTCTCCCTATCTTAGTTCCTCCTCTATGATTAAATAGCCTATCCGTACACTATTTTCTTATTTCTTCCTTTATATGTTGCTAGCTTCCTGTGATGTACTACTTGCTTTTGTGACACACTTTTCTTCTATTCCTGTTATTTACTATTTTTTTAATAACTATATTCCTAGTGGTCCTTCGAAGCCTACTAGTTACTTGTTTATTCTGCGACTTGTACTTATATTGAACTTGTGTTCCCGTGGCATACATACGAGTATTAGAAATCGTCGTTGAATTGGAACCCCTTCAATACATCAATTAAAGGCAAGTTGATGTGAACTTTCCCCAATAATTCCTTGAACTCTTGAAAGCCTTTCTCCTCTTTTTGTTTCTTTAGCCTTTGAGGAAAAGGTAGTGGAGGCCTCACAGTAGTTGTTACACCACTTGAATTCATGACTAGATTGTTTCCACTAGTTACATTGTCAATACTGCCTTCTTTCTCACTGATCTCATGATTTGCCTTTTTAGTCACTAGTTTATGCAACTGCACTCTATTTTTGGTTGATACGACATTCAGCTATTTTGGGTTTTTGTCTATGTTGTTGGGTAAGCTCCCCTGGGGCCTTGTATTACACAGCCAATTTCCCCATCTATATCTACATCTATTGTGTAGCTAATTGTTGGTTCTAAATATGCTTCCAACCTTGCTAATCTCTCACTGTCGTATGAATTCCCTTCTAATAACTTCTTTAAAAACTCTTCTATTTTATTACTGGGCTACCTATCTTGTGATTGATCATAGTTCTACTGGTTGAATTTTTGTCCCTATTGTTGATTAACTTGTTGATTTCTATATGTACCTGCACTCTGTTGCTTTCGTTGATTTTGATTTCCACCCCATGAGAAGTTTGGGTGGTTCCTCCAATTTGAATTATAAGAATTACCATAATATTATTTCCCTTGGCCTCTCTGTGCATTACTAACAAAATTTACCAAGTCGGGGTTGGCTCCGTATATATCAGACGTATGGTTTTCCCCCACCCATATATCTCACACTACCCTTGAGCCTGTGTTTGGACTACGTTAACTACAACCTGTTGTTGTTGCTTTCCAAAGGTTTGTGTAAACATATTTTGAAGGGATGAAATTTACGCTGATAATTTTATAACGGCATCTAAATCCATAACCCTGACAGTATTCTTCTTAGCAGTGGTTCTTGACATGTCACCATTCCAATTAGGATTACATGTGGTAATTATATTCAGCAGTGTGTACATCTCCTCATATGTGCGCTCTAATGCCTGACCCCCAGCTGCTAAATCTAGCAATATTTTTTAGTTGGGTTCCAGAGCCTCGATAAAAGTATGCAACAGTACTTCATTGGATTGTTGGTGATGTTGGGAATTTCGGAGCAAAGTTTTTAATATCTCCAAAGCTTAATATAGATTTTCTCCCAGACTCTACCTAAAACTGAGAATTTCACTTCTTAGCCTCGCTGTCTTTCCAGATGGAAAGAATTGAATCAAAAACTTTCTAGCCAGATCTTCCCATGAAGTAATAGAATTTGATGGTTTGGAAAATAGCCATGTTCGCCAATAATGAGAATGGGAATAGCGTGAGACTCACATAATCTGATAAGACTCACTTGGGAATATATGGATCACTAATCTCCAAAAAGTTTTGGATATGCTGTTGTGGATCATCATGGGCCAGATCAATGAACTATTGCTCGTGTGCAAAAGCTATACCAAATTTTGTTTGAGCTCTAATCTACCCCTGGTGCAGGCTTCTGAATAGGGGAGGTAGCATTTGTGGCCTTAGGAATGGCCACCTCACGTACCAATCTTGGTGCATCCATCTCAGCAGGCACAATGATATTTGCTTGATCTAGCTGGACTTGTGATCCAGAGAGAGGGAATACCCTTGTTCTGCACTGAGTGTGAATAAATCGCTCTGGCTCAGAAAATGGTTCCACCAAGGTTCTATCGCTTGCCAGTTTATCTGTAGTAGAACCTACAAAGAATTAAAAATACTAAGATTAAGTCGTTAATAATTGCATGATAAAAAATCACTTACATGGATCATAAGCTATCTAATTGCCAAATCCCCGACAATGACGCTAAAAACTTATTGACTCCCTAGCACACGCAAGTATACGTGGTCTCATAAGTAATACAGTGG
>JBDJHY010957847.1:0-27625 GCA_039654485.1 Withania somnifera
ACTCACACGTTATCAACTGGTGATACCCAGACCTCATTTCTATCTTAAAAAACAATGTCTCTCCCTGAAGCTGATCAAACAAATCATGAATCCTTGGATCAGCATATCTATTCTTCACTGTGACTTTGTTCAACTCCCGATGGTTAATAAACATCCGCATAGTACCATGATTCTTTCTAACAAACAGAACTAGCACACTCCATTAAGAAACACTAACGTGAATAGAAACCTTCAACTCTCTCAACTCTAGAGGATCCATGTGATAAGGAGAAATAGAAATGGGTTTAGCTCTTGGATATAAATAAATAGAAAAATAAATATATCACTCTGGTGGTAGGCCTATTAGGTTGGTCAGAAACACATCAAGAAAATCAAAAACTATAAGAACAGACTCAAGCGTAGGAGTGTCGGCTCGAATGTCATGAACGTATGCCAAAAAAGTTAAACATCCTCTCCCTACCAACCTCCTAGCCTAAATGCAAGAGATAAACCCTATTGGTGTGCAATTATTAGACCTCTTCCACACAACCGGGGGTGAACTGACACAGCCAAGGTAACGTTATTGGCATAATAATCCAAAACCGCATGGTGAGAGGACAACAAATCCATGCCTAGTATAATATAAAAGTCTACCAAATCTAATAGCACCAAGTCTTCCCAAATATCCAACCCACTAACATAAATCATACATGACCTAATCACCCGATCCACTACTAAAGAATCCCCTAAAAGGGTAGCAACACACATAGATACTAATAATATCTCACTAGGCAACCCCAAATTGGGTGCAAAATAAGTAGATACACAAGAAAAAGTGGATCCGAGGTCAAATAAGGCTGATGCGAGTATGGTAGAATTATTCCAAGTATTTCAGTAGGAGCAACTATGTACATTTTTTTCTATTCACTCATGATCTGGCTTGGTCGGCCCAATCATGATATTGAAGGAGGGGACCTTTTCTAAAAAGCGTAGAACACATAAATCAAACCTGTAATAACAACATTTGAGTCTTCCGCATCTAGAAAGGCAAGAATAGCATAGAGTTGGAAATCACCGCCATAATGACATTACCGCGACCACCGCCCCTACCATGATAACCACCCTGTGCCCCACCTTTAGCCGAAAAAGGCACTGACCTAAAAGGTTGTACAGACCGAAGACTAAATTGAATAGTGCCCTTCTGAGGACAAGCTTCCGTGATGGCCCATTCAGTCGGGAACCTCTTCTGGAACTCGTCTGACTACCACACTGAGAAGATCCACATCCTTGAGAAAATTGAGTTGGGGGAGGTGAAGAAACCTATAATGAAGCCTGCATTGACATGTTGGGCTAAAACTTTGTGAAATGAGACTATCCATGACCCCCAGAATGTGCCCCACTATATTCTCCCTATTATCGTTACCTCTTGTCACTATGCAACCGCTATTCGTGATGAAGAATCTCACAAGTACCAGCATGATGAACTACGACCTTAAATAGTCCACCATCAGAAGCCAGTAATTCCCCTGACTCTCATAATCTATCCCATAACTAATTACAAAACTACTGGACTCAATCCCCCATTGTAGGCATAAGCTCCACCCCATAGACAGACAACTGGTGGAAATGGGCCTCATACTCTGGAACTGACATAGAACCCTATTCAATCTTGGGGATATCTTCTCTCAAATTATTCCCTCTCATCCCTCGAGATAAATTTCTTCATGAATACCTTATATAACTCAGCCCATGCCAACTGGAGTGATCCCGCTGGTCTGCAAGAAATAAAGGCTCTCCACCACTCCTTGGCGTAGCCATACATCTAGTAAGTAGTGAAAGCCACTTTTGGGTCTTCAGGATACCCATGTCACCTAGTCTCTCTTCACACTCCTTGAAAAAATCATGAGCATCTTCCCCCGAAACTCTAGTGAACCAAGAGGGATCTAAAATCAAAAACCTCAACAGGAGCTTCTAGTTTGAATCTATCATAGCTAACTATTGCTCATTTCCCGAAACAAAAACTAGTATTAGAAGAACCTGAGGAGGTGTAGGAAAAACTGCTGGTGGCCTAATCAGCTGAAAAGGCTTAACTGGTGGAATTAGCTGTATTGGAGGAATTGCAGTTGTAGGCTATGGTACTAGAATACCTGTTTATGTCCAAATAGTTGGGGACTACCATAGGCACCGAGTAACTGCCATAAGATATTATGGATATATGGAGGAAGTGATGCAACAGGCAATGGAACAGGTGCTGCAATAGGTGCTGAAGGCACTACTAGAGTCTCAAAAGTAGCAACAAGAGTAGGCACTTCTGTAGGTTCTCGAGAATGGAATTCTAGTTATCTTTTTAGCTGCTAATGAAAGTGTATGAGGAATATGCAAAATATTGATGACAATGAGTGAGAACCTTTAAAAAACCATCAAGGATGTATGCACAACAAAAGATTCAAAAGAAGGAGTTATTTTCATACATGTCACTATTGCCTCCTGAATATAAGCCACGGACATCTCTGCACCGATCTATTGGACTCTACTAGATATTTGTTCTGTACACTGACACCGACGTACCGAGGGCTCTAGTACCAATTTTCCATGACCCAATTTCTCATATCATGATAGCAACTACTATACCACTAGTAGGAGAAACAACCCTACAATCCGAAGCCAAAGCGGAGGGCTACTACATCAATAACAGAAAACACAAGTACAATAAGTAAAATATAAAAGAAAGGAAAAATACTTAAGGTAGCTGAATTACAATGATTCAACAAGTTCCCAAAACCCAGTACTAGTGTAGCAAACTAGAACCTCTAAGAACATAACATAAAACCAAAAGTCTAACATAAATGTATCTCCGAAAGTACAAGGAGACCAATCCAAATCTAGGAGAAATAGGTATAGTTGGATACCAATCTCACTCTGAATCTCTGAAGTAAATAGAAACAAGCACGAATGAAAAATCGTAATCAATGTCAACCAGTAGTACTTGGATCTACACCAGGAGAATAAGTGATTTATGAGTATACGTTGCGAAGAAACCTGTACCCAGTAGGCTTTTAAGGGATCACTAGGCATATAATAATAATAAATGTAGTAAATATCGGAATAAAATAAAGTAGGGGGATAGAAGCAAATAGTACATCATGTAAGCTAGCTACTCAAATAAGATTCAAAAACAATTAGAATAGGTCGTTGCTAGCTAAATACATTAATAGAATCTCAGGAAAGAAGGAAGGATATACCGAAATCCTTGCAGCAATATATGTGAATAATAATAATAATAATAATAATAATAATAATAATAATAATAATAATAATTAATCAAGAGTCAAAAAGAATACATGAAGAGAAAATTGATGGTATATAAGTAACCTCAAGTGAGGGAAGAATAAATAATCAAAAGGTATCTAGCACAATTATCCCGAATAACCAAAAAGTCTCAAAAGTAATATAACTAAACAGTAAATCATCAATATAATAAATAAATTAAACACAGAAATCACACTCACCCATAGGCCTTACATCTCAGCCAAGGGTACACCAAGGAAAGTGAGGTGTAGAAAAGAAAGTATACTTACATGAAATAACTAGTCTTAAGTATGTTTCTCCATAGGTACCTGTAGGCCCAGTAGGATGAATCCATGGAGCGCTAACACTAGTACCCGTATATCCCTTCTCCGTCCTATGCCCTTCCTTTGCATTGCTGCAGCCTAGAACAAGTTCCATGGAGGTACTCCCACCATGTACAATCTCTAACGTCATCATAATCTCACATCCCAAACCATAGAGCCTCAAAAGGTATTAAAATCTGGCATTCAATTCCTCATATCAATAGTCTCAACAATTCGTAATCTCTGAAAGTCATGGAATTCAATGTCTCAATATCATGGTATCAACAATGTCCTCAAGGGAATTGTATCATAAAGACTGCAACCCAATATGTGTGACAAGTATAAAAAAGATGTACTAAATTTTGTACAATGACGGTCTTAAGTGCCAGTGGTTGTAGTCACTGCCGAATAAAATCGGACTCAAGTGCCATCATTTTATAGTTAAAATGATATTTCCTATTGCCATGGTGTAAAGCCTGGACTAAAACACGTAGAA
This sequence comes from Withania somnifera, assembly GCA_039654485.1. Lineage (NCBI taxonomy): Eukaryota > Viridiplantae > Streptophyta > Magnoliopsida > Solanales > Solanaceae > Withania > Withania somnifera. The sequence continues at coordinate 4,087 of JBDJHY010957847.1, forward strand.
ATAGTAGTATCGGGTGCTTGGTGCACCTTAGAGTCTAAAACAGTTAAAATGTTATTTAACTTATATTATTGTAAGAATTTTCTAAGTTAGAAGTTTATGTTATTGTCCATCATCATCTATATTATCGATGCCTAGCCTTCACGGCTCATTAATCATGTGGTGATACTGGCACAATCCCAATGCACTCTAAAACGGAGCCTATGGCTCAAGCTCTCGTATAATGAATGCACAACACTTCAATAATATATATATATATATATATATATATATATAACCACCTAGTCCCTACACAGGTATATCTAGACTAATTTCTAAGTCACAAGCATCATATCAACTCAGATGCCAAAATAGGTAACAAATAGGGGACGAAATAAAAAAACGGCTCAAGTCCATGGTAACAACCTAGAAACCCAACCCACTAATGCTATTTAATACAATTATCAAGGTATATACCAATAGATATCCCCACAGAGCCTACCTTTCTTCTATCGAATAAGAGCTACAAATCTCATATGTTACTCTGACTTATGTCAAATGATCTCCAATGACACTGAAATATGCGAAATATCAATATTGGGATCAATAAAAGTCTAACGATACAAATCATGATAAGTTCCAAACCAAACCTAAAATGGGCCTATGGAGCCCACTTGTTGGAATTAGAAATAAACTTCTCCATGGGGTTTCCAACGTTACTAGAAACCCATGTTCCAAAATTTAGCACAATTCAAATAAGAAAAGACCCTTAAGTAGTTTGGAGAAAATTAAGTATAAAGGGGGATTAACAATTCGATCTTTCATGGATTTATACAATGAACTTTGAAAGGAAAAGATTACTACGAGGTAAAATATCCTGAATGAACTAGAATTTAGTCAATAACTTCAAATACAATTAATGAAATCAAGAGTTCATCAATAAGACAATAATGGAGGAAAAGCACCTAATTCTTATGGAATTAAATTAATGAAATTACCTACTAAGAGTGAGGATGACATAAGGAATCTCCAAAAAACTTTTCTACGAAGTTTGGGGATGTTTCTAAGGAAAATCGAACCAAATTGAGAAGAGAGAACGGGAGAAAAATTAGAGAGAATAATGAACCAAAACGGGTTGGGGACTTTTTAAATAATTCCCAAAATGCCAATTTATCAGCTACTTGTGCCAATAAATTGACATTGCCCTATGCACTAGTAATTTTGGGGGATGCCGATTTATTGGACAAAATGCCGATAAATCGGCATTCCCTAATTTGGGAACACCATCGTAGGTACTGATTTATCAGTAAAACTGATCAATTTATCCACACCTACTGATTAATCAGCATTTTGACCAATAAATCGGTCTTTTCTTGCACAAGAAACACAACTATTTTAGAATTTTCAAAAAAAAAATAGAGTCCAATTTTTGTAAACCAAATATGCATCTTGCATGAAAACTTTATTCCTGACTCAACGAAATTGACAAAACAGACATTGGAGATTGTCTTAGCAAAATGACCTCCAAACCAAAACTTACCAATTTAGGAGAAATTTCTATATTTCCACAAAATAACTCGAAACGACCACAGACACCTCAATTTGGGAATTAGTGAATGGGCTTGGGTCAATAGAATTATGGCCTCAAAATGGCCCAATAATGGACTAAAATTGGTGCCCACAAGGTTCAAAATTAAAATTTGGCCCTCAAAATGGTCCAAAATGGACTGAAAATGATGATCACAAGATTCAAAATAAACTTAATAAATTAATGACCTGGTTAGGAAAAATTAATTTAACCAATCAACTAAGTATTCAATTTTGACAAACCAAGGTAACTATTTTACAAAATAAAAATTTTCATTAATAAAACATAATTAATTTAGCTCAATTTAATTGATTTACAAAAGATAACCACTTAAACACCATTTCAAATAAAATAATTTCCTAATTATTTTGAAGAAATATATATATATATATATATATATATATATATACATAATTAATTTATGATTAGTTTTTTCTAATAATTTATTATTAATTTTTTAATAACGAATAAATTTATTATTTTACAAATTAATAGTTCAATTTGTTGAAAAATAAGAACTCTATTGATTAATTAACCAGAGGATGATAAAAATTAAGTGTCACTACACAATAACATATTCCCAACTTCGTTCTTCATAAACAAATAACAACATCCTACAGGGAGGCACTCAGATGAGTAACCCCTTACTAAGCAGGTCCTGTAATGGAACCTTCATCTCCAGCTAGTTCGATCCCATATGAAGGAACATAAATAGGATAGGTACCAAGCTCTAAATAAATTCAAAATCAATATTTTGATCTAGTGGAATGCTATGTAAATTCATAGGAAAACCTCTAGGAAATTACAGAAAATAGGAACTGACCGAATAGATGGAACCTCTACATTAGTATCCCGAATATGTGCTAAAATGCTAAACACCATTTATTTACTAACTTATTTGCATAAATAAAGTATATAATCTTTATAGGATATGGACTAAAATCACTCCTCCACTCAAGTCTAGAAATACTCAACATCATTACAGTCATTATTTTAGTATGATAGTCTAATACCGCATGGAAAGGAGACAACCAATTTATCCCCAAAATAACATAAAAATCAACCATATAAAGAATTACTAAGTCTATCCAAGATTTATATCCTATTAATTTAATAAGACATGAATGGAAAACTCTATCAAAAATCACAAACAAGAGTGGAGACATAAATAGAAACAATAAGAAAATCACATACTATATCTAGTCCCACCACAAAGTAAGTAGATATATAAAAAAATATAGAGCCAAGATTTAATATGGTGGTAGACACTTGGTCACAAATTGGAATAATAACTTTGATCACTAATTTAAATTCCTCTACCTTGTTTATTCTGAACAAAGCATATAAGTAAGCCTGACCATTACCTATTCACATGCCTTACCAAGTCGATTACCACCAGCTCTATCAGTTTATCCACCTACTCGGTTAGGCTAGGATTCACCTCTACCTATCATATGACCATATTCCCCACCGTTAGGATTATCTTTTCCATGTTCACCACCTCTCTTACTTGGAGAACTTGGGGCTTAGAGAGCTTGCTGCTGAGATGGATGACAGTCTGCCTAAATTGAGGACACTATCTTTGAATGTACCCAATCTCACTTGACTCATAGCATGCCTTATCCAAAGTGGGGGTTTTATCCAAAGTTAAATAAGAATCATAGATATTATAATGTGAGGAAGGCTAGATAGCCCCTACTGGACCCCTAACTAATACCTACATGGATGAATCTATAGGGCACCCATAGTACCCTTGAGAAACTGATCCTTTAGCAAATGAACTATTGTAAATATCACCTTTTTAGAACTTCTCCATAAACCTTACATAAGTAGCATGTTTCTCCCCCTTCACATTTGTAACATACTCAAACACTTCCTAAGAACTCTCACAGGAAGACACTATGTAAAGTATTGATAGTTAAACTCCGTGTTCAACCTTTTGTGCAAAATACATATCTTATCCTTTCTTATAGTTGTTTTATTACATGATTAGTCTATTAGAATATTGGTTTTCAGATCATAGTATTTTTTTTGGTATTATGAGATATTTTGGATTTGAAAGGTTTTAGAGTTGAAATATTTGACTTTAGTCAATATTTGGAGATTCAAGGGTCAAAGTTTGTTAGTTTTACTAGATTTTAAGTGTGAACTTTGGTATAGGTAGACTATTAGATTACATTTTGAAGACTTTGGGATGGTTTTATGCATTTAGATAGGATAATGAAGAAGTTAAATATGAAGTTTATCTTGGATCAACATTAAAACTAAGACCATTCAGATTTGAAATCCGTTATTATTTTTTGGTTTTGAAGGTGGTTTTAGGACTACGATAAGGTTCAACTTATTTTTTTGGAGGGGGGAGGCTGCTGCTTGGGTTATTTTTGTTTTTTGGATGGAGACTTAGTTTAGAGTTGTTCTTTGCTGGTATCGAATCAAGGAGACCCCTAATCTATAATTTGATGATTCTTTTGTATCTAAATATCAAAATGATCCTAGATGCATAATTATTTTGTTTAAATAAGATTGAAATAAATTTTGAAGGTCAAAACAGAAGTTTTTTTATTTATGTATTTTAGATAGTGTGATGGTACTGATATGGTCACTCCTGTGACCTTTAGGTTATCCCTACAAAGCTACCTTGCAATGTAAAGTCTGCCCGTGTAAACTTGAGTTGGACCAGTCTTGGTTGCCCGTTTGAAATTTTTTTCCCTGGTTCCTTCACCCTTGCGAAAGATCTCTGCGCAACATAGATCGGTTATCAATAGGGAATTATCCCCTATGGATAATTTATTGTGCTTGAGACACTATAGGTACATCCAATTCTCTACAGGAGTGGCACCACTAGTATTTAACCAAAGGACATTTCATATTTTTTCTTATTTTTCATACCTCATTTTTTTAAATCTTGAAAACTCAATTTTAAAGATTCAATCGGTGTTTCTAACTAAATATCATTAGTTAAGTCCTAAATATATATTTTAATATTTTAAAATAATTATTTCATTATTTTACCTCCAAACCTTGATTTTTCAAATTTAATAGGGATTTTCTATCTATGCTTTTTTTTGAGGTTATGAAGGTCAATTTTAATTAGAGTTGAATAAATTCAATAGTTTAATTCTCCAAGTTATGTGTAACATGATTTTAAAATAAATTTTTAAATTTTCCCTTGGGGCTTAGATTTTGACTTTTGTGTTTATGTTTTGGACATAATTTTAAAATTTAATACTATAAGTGTCAACAGTTTTAGTTTGTTATTTAAAATGCATATTTGACTATATTAGAACTTTGGGAGGCTCTACAAAAACACAAGGTCTTAATATGAGTATTTTACATTTGTTTATGGCAAGTTAATGCTTTGTTTGATTTTTTTTCTTAGTGTTTAGGTGTTTTGTGATGTCTTAATCATAGACGGTATAATGGGGAATGTCATCGGTCCCATATAATAAAACAATGAGTACATGTACAGCTACAATGTATCTATCATGGGTCTAAAGTAAGAAATAAAAAATAAAATTATAGTTGTACTTTGTATTTAGGTCAAATTATATAGTCGTTGATAATATCATATTGATTATCGTTGTGATACTTGTATAGGTCCTTGTGTGTTTTTTACTACTATGATGTGTGTGTGAAGGCTTGTATGATTCATCAATATGGTGTTGTATTGGAATTTATTAGTTTTACCATTGTTCCTATGACTTATTTTTTAAAGAATAATTATATAATGGTAACTAGAAAATAACCCTATTATGTATTATGATTATGATAAACTAGATTAATATGATATGTGAGCCTAGCCTTACTAGTTCACCTAAGGTATTTTCTAGGGAGTCTGAGCGATGGATAGCCAAGTCCTGCCAGCCTACCCCAGGAATTAGCCAAGTTTGTGAGGTGATTGGTGGTGCATGACCTATCTAACCCTATAAATATTAATTTTTCTTATTGTAATGACCTTCAAAGTAATTTTATATTTTTAATGGAAAATTTCTAGTTTTCCTTTTTGATTGTTGTCTCATATCAAATTGGTTCATTTGTCTAGTATGTTTGAGAATTAGAGAAAAAAGTTAGCAGTTATGAAATTCTTTAGTTTTAGAGGCCTGTAATTTTAAAGGGTTGACTTTAGTCAATATTTGGAGTTTCAAGTATAGGAATGAAGTTTAATTAGTATTATTAGCTCCAGAATTTGGAATGTGGTCTATAAAGACCTTTTCTTTTAGTTTTGTACTTCTTATGTAAATTTAGACCTTTAGGCAAGATAAAGTGCAAGTTAAAGTCCAAAACATAACATTGATTAACACTTTATATTAGAGTGCTCAAATTTGAATTTCATTGATATTGTTTGATTTTGAAAGTGGTTTTTGGTATAAGAGACGGTTCAAATAATTTTTGGGGGTCTCGTGGGTATCTTAATCATTTTGTGGAAAGTTTTATCTCAAAATAGCTCGATAGATATCAGATCAAGAAGACCTCAAATTTTTATTGTGATGATTTCAGTGAGCTTAGAAAATCAAATTTAGTAGGGTAGACTATATGGTTTATGTGTATGAGCTTTCGAACGAATCTAGAGTGTCATTTCGGAGACTTGTATTTTTGAGTTGCTGTTGTTGCTATTGTTTTTTATTGGTAAAACTATCTTTGAACTTCATGATCACGTACTATTGGTGTTAATTACATAGTTGTGTTTGCTATACTTTCACAATTGCATGCAAAGAGGCCATGAATGTGTAGTACCTAAATTTCCTCTTTCGCAATTATGTGGTCCTGAATGTGATCTAATATGTCATTAAACTAAAATGATTTACTTACATTTCACAATTCCATGGCCTAGGGGCCACAATTGCATAGATGGATGCCTTAAAGTGTTATATCTCCACAAAAATACATTTTCTTCTCCATTTTCCATTTGGACCTTGCAACCTCAAATTGGGATATCTCTAAAGATAGAATTCGAGATAACAATCTTGTGTAAGCTTTTTAATCGTTGACTCTTTACTATCCATTGATTATTTCATGATTTTCACATTAAAATATTTGTTTTTAAAGTTGAAATTTGGGGATTTGGGAAAACCTTAAATTGGTATATTTGGACTTTGAAGGTCAATTTATTCCCCATGTTAATCACATTTGATACTTGAGATCCCCAAATCATGGATACTGTATTTTAAGAATAAAATTTCAGATTTAACCTTATGTCTCAATTTTTGCTAGTTGAAGTAATTTTCTTGACTTAATTTTAAAATAGAAATAAAGGTATTATTATTCATAGTTCTCATGAGTAATCCATATTTGACTAGATTTCGCAACTTTTGAGGAATTGAGAAAGGAAAAAGCTCTAGTTTGATTGGATTTCTTCAATGTTAAGGAAAGTTGAGATTCTTGACTCTTTTACAAAGCGTCATATATGCCTATGAGTTATTTTTTTTTAATTAGGAGTAATAGGGAATACTTAGGGGTGTCCATGTGGGTTAGGTGGTAAGTGTAAACCCGAAAACTAGAGTCAAGCATGCGAGGTTAAAACAAAAGAATAATATTAGCTTTAAATTCTTTAATTATTTGATTTCTTTTGAGTTGAGATATTATATAGTATTTGAAATTCTCAAATGGGGTTATATGCACTTGATTGTTCCCTTATTGGATATTATATTAGTGTGTAGATTTTGGTTGCTTTGAGTTGATATTTATGTGGTATTTCACCCATCTGAGTGCTTTTATTAAAATGATAAGTTGATTATCCATGTGTTCCCATGTCGAGACCTTTTTTGATCTACTTGATCGGAATTGGCCATTTCCATGAATCGCATATTACATTGCTTTGTTATTGTCAGATTTTGGATCATTGATATGTAAATGCAGATCTTGAAACAAATGATAAAAATGATATAATATAAAGAAAGGAAAAGAGTATTAGTATATGTAATAGTAAGGGTCAAAGTTTGTTTTGGCATTGTTATAATTTGAGATACTGATAATATTAAAAGAAAGGGTCGAGGTTCATTCCAAAATTACTATGATTTATTTGATTGGACATGGCGTCGGTACAGATATATGGACCTTGTGGGTTCCCATGGGTCTTGTAAATCACATTATATTGCATTGTATAGCTCCATCATAGATTGATACCTTGTGATTGAATTATTCATTTCATTTGATTGATCTTATATGTTATCATGGTTGAGGCCTCTGGTTCTTAACTCTTGTTTCTTATTCTACTTCATCATTTACTTTATAACTGAATATCTTTACATTAGTAGTCCTTATTCTTGTTTTAATTTAACCTACTTGATTATGTTGTCATTAATTACTACTTTTCCTACTATGGATAATATTAAATTGCTTCTCTTCTCCTTGTTGGACTGTATTACTGGCCTAAGATGCATGCATTGATAAGGTTACAAAACTTGATACTATTATCTTGATGAGAAGATATATTAAGAAAGATTGGTAATTGATGATGATGGATATTGATAAATGATCATTATCATTGATAATGAATTATAATAGCTAATGGATTGTGATCATGGATTGTGATCATTGGGATGTCAAAGTAGAGAGTATGTTAAAGACTTAGTTAGAACCTGTCCTATGAGTTTATTTCTCAGCTCTGGGGATATACCCTTTCTATCACAGGTGGACCTATGAATTGGGGACTTAGAGGGGTTTTGAGGGACTCCTTCCATGAGGTAGTAGCACAAATAGTGGGAATCTCTGATGTTTCATGATTTAACTCGATAAGGGAGGCCTACCCCTAGATAGGTTGAGGGTGAGACTATAGAACTTAGGGGTATTTCATATTTGGGTTCATTTATAGTACTTTGATGTTCTACTAACTTGAGAGACGATGTACTGGTTTTTGATCTTTGTGAAGTTATTCGTTTACAATCCTCTATGCCTATATCTATCTTTTTTAGCATTCCACTGGATTATGATATATGATTAGAAGTTTTAGTTATTGGAGTTTTGGTGTGAATCAGGGTTTTAGGTACTCATCACCACTTTATTTTAGTATCATCCAAGGATACTTATTGAGTACTCATTGCTTTTTGGTACCCACCCTACAATTTTATATAGGTATGGAGCCTGGTACCTCTTAACTGCTTTCTAGGCTGGAGTCTTTGGTTCTCAGTTTAGGAGTATTTTGAGGTAGCTGTTCATGTCTAGTAGACATAACAAACTTTTTTAATGTTATATATTACATTCTATTTTAAGATTTAGGACACTTTTGAGACTAGTCTTGTATTTATTTCAAATTATATATATATCTACTTGTAGAGACTTGTACACAGTAACTCAGGTTTTCAGACTAGTTTATTTTTTATTATACCTTCTATTTTCTTTCTTACTCTATTTAATTCCACAATTGTCCTTATTGTAGTGATTAGGATTACCAATGTAGGTAGGTATTACATGTGACATCATGACGAATTTTAGGTCATGACAAGTTGATATCAATCACTAGGTTCGTAGGGCTCATATTTTATAAGCCAAAGTTTAGTAAAGACTTATCGATTGGTATGAAGACATCCGTTACTTAACTTCAAGGGCCTATAGAACTTTTGGGAAATATTCCATTTATTTCTTTCATTATTACCTTGTGTGGCTTGCCTTATTGGGTATTAAGTCATGGTTTTCTCGGTGACATATGGTTAAGACGATAGCTATAATTGGAGATGAGGTCATACCTACTCCCATGGATAAGATACTAGTATAAGATAGGGGTAGAGTACAAGTGCGAGGTCGAGGCAGAGGTAGGGCACGGGTTGTAGTGCCAGCTATTGGATAGGCTAGAGTTGCTTCCCCAGAGTTTGAGATTGATATTGATGGGGGAAAGTCCCCTTGAGTATCTTATTTCACCTTTTCTTTAGGACACTTTATTGAGGGTACTGGGATTTTTAGAGAGTATGGAATGGAGTGGTGGTACGACAGGCATAACTACAGATTCACAGGCTATAGTGGGGGCTCAAACATTAGATCAACAACAACTTCTAGTGGATTAGTCACTAGTGTTTCATAGACATGATGGAGTGCCATTTTTGGTTATTAGATCCCCGATGGTGATTAAAGTTATGATGTCATATGATGAGTAGCATTGTTATGAGAAGTTTAGATAAATAAATCCACCTTAGTTTTAAGGTAGAAATTCTAATGATGCATATGAGTTAGTTGAGAGTGTGATGATGGAAGCTACACATGGGGTACTCTATACTAATCTCCTATTATGCAGTCTAGTGCATCATTGTTGGCAATCACACATGAGGGGTAAACTAGAAGGATCTACTTCAATGACCTGGAAGGTGGGTGCCAAGGCTTTCTATGATGGATTTGTTCATTAGAGTGTGAGGGAGGAGAGTAGATAGGGATTTGATACGCTAAATTAGGGATTATATCAATGGAAAAGTATGGGACCCATTTTTTGTACCTTGTCGATATGCTAGGGTAAATTATTCGAATTTGTGTGAGAATATTCATAGGTTCATAAAAGGGCTTCCTTATAATATTTTTGTTGATTTGGTCAATGTATCACGAAAATGAGCCTCTTTTTAGGAGGTAATTTCGGACGCTAAGGAGGCCAAGATTATGTAAAGGGAGGATTGGTAGAGATACTTTCATGAAGGGTAGTTTATTTCATCTCTAAAGACCGATTTAGGGAGTTATGAATACATTCAAGGGTATTCATGATGTTCATAGGTCTTTTAGTTGGGTTCAAGTTTCTCAAGGTTCTTAGAGGCAGTTACACTATGATGGTTATTTGGGTTCTTTTGGTTTAGCTAATAGTCCACGGTTCAAATTATTTTTATACTTATGGAGATCTAGGAAATTTGATGAGCTATTTCCCATAGATGAGTTAGATGGGACCCCAAACTATTTCTCAATATCCACTTAGAGCACCAGTGCCTTTAGATATAGGTCTTTGTAAATCATACACTTTTAGGGTGGTCGGACTTCAGGTAAAGATGATAGTGGATCCATTGTTCCATTTAGTGGTGGTAGAGGACTTATTTAATATGGTAGCAGCATAGTTTAATGCTATTCTTTCATTAGTAGGCTAGAGGTAGAGGTATCTGATATAGTCATCACAGGTATAATTCCAGTATGTCATGGACCACCTTATGTGTTTTTGTTCCTAGATATACATATTCCTATGTTTCTACCCACTTCACCTTTAGATTCAATTTTATGTATGATTCCCTGCCTCTTCCTATCCATGTTTCTACTCCGATTGCTTATTTCATAGTATTGGATTGGGTGTAGTGATCCTATGTTATTTTTTAGTGGGGTATGATACTTGGGTAGACTTGATTATATTAGATATGGTGGATTGTGAGTTCATTTTGGGTATTGATTGGTTTTCTCCATATCATACCAAAGCTATTACCTTAGTTATACCAAGTATTTCAAAGATTGAGTGGAAGGATTCTAGAGGTTCTTATACTAGTAGAGTGATTTCCCTCCTTTGTTCTCAAATATTGGTTAAGAAGGGGTGTCTACTCTAATTAGCCTTTGTTCATGATACTAGTCCTGATACTCCCTATTTAGAGTCTGTTCCAGTCTCCCTATAACTGATAGTAAAATAACATTAATAATTTATCTATTTATACTCTAATTAGCCTTTGTTCATGAAGAAAATAAATAGGTCTATGTGAGTGTGTATTAAATACAGAGGTTGAATAAAGTTATTTGTTAAGAATAAATATCCCCTTTCAAGGATTAATGATTTTTTTAACAAGCTATAGGGTGACGCGGTGTTCTTTAAGATTGAGTTAATGGTATTTTACTATTAGTTGAAGATTAGGGATTCAAGTATCCCTTAGACAGATTTTAAGACCCAGTATAGTCATTATGAGTTTCTGGACTTTGGATTGACTAATGCTCTATTATCATTTATACAGTTGATTAATAAATTTTTAAACCCTTATATTGATTTATTTGTGATTCTTCTTATTAATGAAATATTAGTATATTCTAGGGGTCAGGCAGATCATGTTTAACATTTAAGGATTTTGCTTCAATAGTTGTGAGAGAAGAAATTGTATGATGAGTATTTGAAATATGAGTTTTGGCTTAACTTTGTGACATTCTTGGGACATGTTGTGTCTAAGGAAGGTATTAGGACGATTCAACCAAGATCTTGGTAGTTAAAGGTTGGACAAGGCCTACTTCTCTAACTAAGGTTCATAGTTTTTTAGGCTTCGCTAGCTAATATCAGAGATCTATTCAGGGTTTCTCTTTCATTTCAACTTTATTGAGTAGATTAAATCAGAAGAATTAGGCTTTCCAGTATTTGATGAGTGTGAGAAGAGTTTCCAAAATCTTAAGGCTTTATTGATTTTGACTCTTATTTTTTCTTTTATGGAGGGTAAGAGTTTTACTATGCATTGCAATGCTTTTAGAGTATGTTTTAGTGGAGTGTTGATGGAAAAAGGGAAGGTAATAGCTTATTCATTAAGGTAGCTGAAGACCCATTAGAAGAATTATTCCACCCATGACTTAGAGTTGCTGGCGACGGTGGTTGTATTGTAGTTATGTAATCAATACATGTATGGTGGTTCATTATGAGGTGTTCACCAATCATAAGAATATTCAGTAAGTCTTTAACTAGAGGGACCCTAATTTGAGACAGTAGAGGTGGATTGACTTGTTGAAAGACTATGATATAACCATTTTGTATCATCCTTGTAAATATATTGTGGTGGATGATTCTTTTAGAAGGAAATTAGCTAACATGGGAAGTCTTGCTTCAATTCGAGTAAAGGCACAATTATTGGCTAGAGGTGTTCAGGGATTAGCTAATAATCTTTTTTTTTTATTTTAGATGATGGTGGGATTTTTTCCTTTATGAAGGCCCATTGTTCTTTGTTGGAACAACTTAAGGAAAGTTAGTTCGTATATGAGAATTTTCCTATCATTTGAGATAAAATGTTGAAAGCGGTACTTGACTCAAAGGGCGATTTGAGGATTAGAGGTAGGATTGTGTACCTAAGGTAGGTGATTTAATTAGATTTATCGTAACTGAGGCTTATTTTTTGAGGTATTCTATTAACTTAGGAAAAACTAAGGTGTATCATAACTTGATTCAACATTATTGGTGGTGTGGTATGAAGAAATACAAGTGGAGTTATGGCTATGTGCTTGAATTGTCAGTGGGTTAGGTTCGGGCTTCAAAAACCAGGTGGTTTATCTTAGAGGATTCCCATTTCTAAATGAATGTGGGAGCTTATTATCATGTACTTCATTGTGTGTTTTCCTACCACCATGGGTAGTTTTTTGGTGATTTTTGATTAGTTGACCAAGTCAGCTTATTTAATTCTGATTAAGATGTATTATAATTCTAAGAAGTTGGTTGCGTCTAATTTTCCAAGTTTTCTTGCATGGAGTTCTGGTATCCATTGTTTCTGATCGAGGCTCTATGTTTACATTTCATTTTTGGAGGGGCTTATAGCACATGTTGCGTACCCAGTTGGATATGAGTATGACTTCTCATCTATGGATAGATGGGTAGTTTAAGTGTATGAGTTAGGTGTTGGAGGACATGTTTTGGGCATGTGTTATTTATCTTGGGAGTTATTAGGATAATCACTTGCTTTTAGCGGAGTTTTCCTACAACAACAATAAGCATTCTACAATCCAAATAGATCTATCTTAGACTTTGCATAGTACTAGGTGTACATCTTTGATTAGTTGTTTTTAGGCTTTTAAAGTGAGGTCCTTAGATATATATTTCTAGGTGATGATATGGAGTAGGTTCTAGTCATCTAGAGTAGATTGTTGACCACCTAGAGTAGGAAAAAATGTTATGATGATAGGAGAGTTAGAGCCTTAGAGTTCATGTAGGGAGACCATGTGTTGCTTAAAGTGTCGCCCATGAAGGGGGTCATGAGATTTGAAATGAAACAAAAGTTTATCCCAAGGTTTATTGGACCATTTATGATCTTGAAGCGTGTTAGAGAGATGCCTACAAGTTAGCCTTACCACCTAGTTCATCTTGTGATTCATGTTTCCATGTTACAAAACTATGTTCATGATGATTATCATGTAATTCATTTTGATTCGATGATTTGTTTATCCAAATTTGATCGTTGAGGAAAAACATGTGGCTATATTGGCTAGAAGGATTTAAAAGTAAAGAACCAAGGTAATAGCAATATTGAAAGTTTGACAATGTCCAATTAAGCAGGATATTTAAGAGATTGAATCAGACATGTGTGCTAGATATCCCTAGCATTTTTAGGCTTTGGGTACTTCCTTTCTATTTTTTTTTTTGAGGATAAACATAGTTTTTTATGGTGGATAATGTAATAACCCTTGCTGTCATTTTTTTTACTTATCTTTAATAATTACCATTTTCTCTTCCCAATAGTTTCCTCGATCATCTTTGATCAATTTGTGTGACTGGTTTGAGAATTAGAGAAAAAAGTTAGGGTTTTAGGAAATTCTTGTTTTAGATGCTTCTAAGTTAAAATGGTTGAGTTTAGTCAATATTTGGATTTTTGAATCTCAAAAAGGAATTTCATCAATTCCATTAGCTCTAAAATGTGAAATTTAGTCTAGCAAGACCTTTATTTCTAGTTTTGGGATGTTTGTGGTGAATTTATACCATCAGATGAGATAAAGCAAAAATTTAAGCTAAAGTTTAACTTTGGTAAACTATTTGAGGTTAAGGTTCTTGTATTTGAATTTATTCAATTCCCTTGGATTCATGAGGTTGTTTCTTTTCAAGGAAATTGTTTGGATGACTTCTTGGAGGGTCCTGAGGGTATTTTTGTAATTTGATGAAAAAATTTACTTTAAATTACCCTTGGAAGATATTAGGTCTAGGAAATCTCAAATCTACATTATCATAGTCCACTGAGATTGAAATGTTATATTTAAATGCGTAGCATATATGGTTTATATGATTGGTATGTCGAACAAATCTCGAGGGTCCTTTTGGAGACTTGTGTTTTTTAATTACTTATACTGTTGTTGTTTTTCTGGTGAAACTATCTTTGACCTTTGTAATCAGATGCCTTTGGGTTGTGATTGTATCGTTGGATTGGTTTTCCCTTTACTATCTCATGCAAAGAGGTCTCGATTGCATAGTGGTTGAACTTTATCTTTTGCAATTGCATGGTTATGAGTGTGTATGCATAGGTCATTGAACTAACCTGATTTCCTTTCCCTTTGTGTAAGCCTGACCTAGGGGTTGTTATTGTATAGAAGGATTCCTAGCGCTTTTTTATTTCCTAAAAAGTGTTTTCTTCTCCATTTGTTATTTTGGACCTTACAACCTCAAATTGAGATAATTATAAAGATAGATATCAAGATAAAACTCTTAAGTAGTCTTATTAACCATTGATTCTTCATTATCTATTGATTATTTTATGATTTTAACATCAATATCTTGGTTTCCAAAGATGAAATTTGGGAATTTATGGGGAAAACCTTGAATTGGTATTTCTTGTACTTAGAAGGTCAATTTCCACTCCATTTTCAACAAATTTTCATATTTGATATCCCTAAAACATGGAAATATATTTTTAAAGGATAATTCTTGATTTACCTTTTGTGCCTCATTTTGACTTTTTGCAATGGTTATTTGACCCAATTTCCAAATACCAATATAGATACAATTGTTCATATTTTATCATGAGTAATCTGTATTTGACTGGATCACGAGGCTTAATAGGCATTAAGAAAGGGAAAAGCTCTAGTTTGATTGTTTTTTTCAACATTATGACATGTTTAGATTCTTGAGTCCTCCACGTAGTGTCTTAGGTGTTTAGGTGTTAGATTCTTGTAATTAGGAGTAATGGAGAATGTTTGGGATTGTCCTTATAGATGAGGTAAAGAATGTTCACCCAAACACTAGAGACAAGCATGCAGGATTAAAATAAAGTAATAATAATGGCTATAATTCACTGATTTTATTTCTTCATTGAATCGAGATATTGTGTAGCATTTGAGATATCAAAATGGAGTTATATGCATTTGTTTAAATCTTTAATTGATATTTTACCTGTGTGTTGGTTTTGGTTTCCTTGAGCTAATATTTATGTAATATTTCACCTATGTGAGGGATTTTATTAAAATGATAATTGTATCTATTATCATGGTTGAGGTCTCTAGTTGTCGACTATTGTTTTCTTATCCTACTTCACTTGTTGACTTAATTTCTTTGCCAATTGAATAGCTTTACTTGAATAATCCTCATCTTTGTTTTCATTTCACCTACTTAACTATATTGGCATTGATGAATGATTATTTCTACTTGTGGAGAGTATTAAATTTCTTCCATTTTCCTTCTTGACTGAATTATTGGCCTAAGATGGCACGCATTGATACGATTACATAACTTGATACTATTATCTTGATACTCCAGATTGTGGGTTGTTTTTTAAATTGGTTTATTTTTATATTAGATTTCTATCTTCTAACTTGCTTTCTTTATTTCTGTAGTTACCCCTGTAGTAGTGACCAACTTACCTGTCTAGATGGGGTAAGGTAGGTGCAATCACGACAAAGTTTAGGTTATGACACGTAGGTTAGAAGCATGTGCATACATTGGGACTGACATGCATGATTTCATCAGTTTTTTCATTAGTTATGATTCCTAATTTTTATCGACTTTTCTAGGTTGTCATTGGAACTATTGTGTAACTATTCTTATTTGTGGTCTTTTGATTTGAGATCCAACAAAATATTTTTGATTTAATGTTTACTTGGTGTGTTGTTTGCCTTATTGAATATATATATATATATATATATATATATTTCATTGTTGAGTGTTCCCTATAATAGTATTCTTGAGTGTAGGTTGAGGTATTGGATATTGGTGTTTATAGGTGGTTCTCATCATCCATTAGGTTTAGGGTAAGTTGAGAATGCTTCAGAGTACAAGTTGTTTCTGTACTGACCCTTTCCTTTTTTTGAACTTTTTTGCACTTTCAAAGCTCGGTACGTCTTACTTCCCTAATTTTTTTGGAGCCCAAGGCTTGACTCAGGATTTCCACAAGGTAGCTCCTTGGTCACTTCTTTTCATGGACTCTTTTATCTATCCTTTATGTCTTTACTTCTATTAGGGATATTAAGATAATTTTGAATTGTATTTAATTTTGTTCAGATCTTGCATATTTATACTGTTAAAGCTTGTACACTATGGCATCAGCTTGTGGGTTGATTTTGATATGAGCTATGGATTTTGAGTTTATTTTGGAAATCTTTTGTCTTTTAGTTTAAACAATATTTCTTCTATACTTACTTTCCTATCTATTTATGGTCAGTTTACCTAGTTTTAGCGTTGAAGTAAGTTACATCACAACCCTATTTTGGGTTGTAAGAAGTTGGTATTAGAGTGCTAGGCTTTTACTCTAACTATGATAAGTAAAACCTAGTCGAGTCTCTCAGATCTGTGTAAAGAAATACATTTCTTATCTAAAGAAGGCTATAGGAATTTAGAAGCTTCCTTTTATTCTTTCATTCTTATCTTGCATGGTTGTCCCTAATGAGTACTTATAATTTTTTTGTTCTCTCGAAAGATGGCTAGGATGAGACCTTCTATTGGTAGGGAGGAAGTGGTCATTCCATCACTTGTTTCTCATGGCCGGGAAAGGGTACATAGTTAAGGTAAAGGTAGGGTCAAAAGTGTTGCACTAGCTAGGGGTGTACTAGAGTAGCCTCTCTGAAGCTAGAGTTTGATATTCATGAGAATCAGGTCTCGGTTAAGGAGGTAGGACAAAGATGGGGGCCTACCTAAGTTTGTTATTGCACCTTTACTTTAGGACACTCTAATATGTGTCTAGGGTGTGTTTGAGCAACTAGTTTTGAGAGGAGGTATGAAAGGTACTCCACAAGGTTCTTAGACTAGAGTTAGTGTATAGATTTAGAGTAGTGGTAGATTCTAGTACTCCAAGGATATGTAACACCCCTTACTTTTAATCTAGGATTTGAACCTCCTATTATAAGGTTAGATCTGAGCAGTATGGGTTTCAGATTTAATCTAGGTGTTAAAGTAAATTCCTACTTGTGTGAAGAGCTTTGGATATGAATGAAGGTCTTATAGAACTCCTAGAAGAAAGTTGAGTTTAGATCCTTTCTACTGATTAAGTTTTTATGTAAGTTCTTACAAGAGTCAACTTCAAACCTCTTAGAATATAAGGAATTATCTAGCCCATAACCCCTCAAATTATAGATTTCTGAGTTTAGTTTTCAATACATCACCATTTGTCATTTTAAGTCTAAAGTAAAATATTATGGCATTTTAGTAAACACTATCAAAGTTTCACGAATATAGCAACAAACCGTGGTTTAGGACCAAAACCCCTGGTTTATATCCACGATACAAGGATTAGTCCTTGAAAACAAACCTGAAATATAAATATTTCTCCTAATTTAATGGGAAGGTTCATAGTCCATGAACTCCACTAATAGATCATCTATCAAATCATTGAATTTATCAAAAGGTAAAAAAAGGCCAATTACTACCATGACTCAATCTAGGATATGTATAACCACAACAATAGACCATAGACCTCCCTTTTCAGAAATTTATAGTTTGTCTTAAAAAAGGTACAAAATTGTCTTTTGTCGAATTTCTAAGACAAAAACTATGTTGTCTCATATTTATTGAAGGGGTTTTTAATATCAAATCAATTCTTTTTCCTCATTCATATGTTTACTCACATGGAAATTTAAATGAATTTATCAAGTTAAGAACTTGGATTTTCTCTCTCGAACTTAGACCTTCAACTTCACAATCCACATTCTCACTCAAAAACATAACAACCAGGTATGTTGGTATCTAATGAGAAACATCTTTCATCCTCATGTCCAAAATTATAGCTTTTAAGTCATGATTTTTTTATTTCCATGAACTATGGCTTTTACCCAAATATCCTAGTGATCTTATTCAATTTTCTGTTATTCGATTATCTATCTAAAGGAGGCTAGAATGATTTTTCATAAGTTCTCATGTTCTAAATGCG
Source organism: Withania somnifera (assembly GCA_039654485.1). Lineage (NCBI taxonomy): Eukaryota > Viridiplantae > Streptophyta > Magnoliopsida > Solanales > Solanaceae > Withania > Withania somnifera. Next base: position 22,612 of record JBDJHY010957847.1, read on the forward strand.
ATATTCATAGTATTAATAGTTATGCATGAATTTTATTTCTTTTTCTTCTTTTATAGTATTTTAAATAAATTAAGTAAGAAATATTAGTTTACAAGCTATTTTAGCATTGTGATTATAATTTGATCTTATGATCACTTGAATTAGTTTTTAGATAGCATGGCTAGTCCCCACAATTTATGAACTTAGTACTAACTATGATTTTTAGACTAGTCTTATGTTTTACAAAATATTAATCAGCCATCATCTTACTATATTAGTATTATAATCATGTTTTGGGATGTTATTTAGTACCTAACATATATAAGCTACTCACCCAACAATTAGGGCCATACTTATATCTCATAACTACATTCCACCGTAAGATCACTCACCCACCAGATAGGGTCATACCCTTAGCCATTGAGGCTTCAGTTATATGGATCCAGATAGTTGTGTTCTACACCTTGGTAATTTATTAGTAAAGTAGTGCAACCTTTCAGTTTTGATCATTCGAAATTAGTTGGGGGCCAGTCCAAGAAACTTATCATATTAGTAGAGACTTCATAGACAGAAAATCAGATATTTTATTTAGCTTAATTTCCTAATAAATCCATGTTTTTAGTTATGAAGAGTTGACTTTATTTTTCTTTTTTGAAAGTTCAACCCACGTATTAGCTTCTGCATTTTCTAGTTCTAGATTTATGTTTCATTCTATTACAACAATTAGTTGGTGCCACTTTTAGTTCTAAGTATCGTGTCCCATCCAAGGTGTAGTCTCGAGGCATAAAAAAACTTTGTATTAGAGCATGAGGTTTAATTTTCCTCTAGAGTCTATAAAGACGTGCCATTAGGATCAGATTTATGCTTGTGCAGACCCCACTTTTATATATGAGTGATTATAGAAATTTAAGAAAAGTTTCCTATTATTTCATACTCTAGCTCATGCAATAGAGTTAAACTATATGAAACTGCCCTAGTTCTTGCATTGTTTCAATTCTACCAGCTACCCTTCCCCTGACTTTGAGATAATGGGGAGACCGTAAGGAAAGGAACCAAGTCAAGTACTCACTCAAATGATGTACAATTACAGTATAGAGCTTTGACTAGATAGTGACCCACACCACTTTAGTATGCTCCCTGTATTTCAAATAGAATGGATACTTTATTTGACTCTTGCATTACTATAACAATACTATTACTAAGGTCCAAGAACATTATAAATTCATGTCATACCTATATTTAGGGCTCATTCACCTTATATAAGTTCACATCCATGTTATTTCCTTGAATGAAGTGTAAACTCTTCAGATATCAATCCGATCCCTACTCATGATCTTTATATTCAATTAGCTTATAAAATTAGTTATATAGTTTCCATTATGGTTTTGATATCCATATTCCATTATGTTTCAGCGATGCATTCTATTTTATGACTCTAAATTTTAGACCCTTTCATTCTTTAGTATTTAGTTATGCTACATTCATGTTTTAATATGTCAAGTCCAGTGAACTCAAGCCTTAGGATATTCCTTAAGTGTCTAATGAAACCATGCAATGTCATGCATATTCCAAGATTATATTTCTTTAAGAGATCATGCTTATGATTCTCTATACTCTAAGCCCTACGTACATCCATCGATGATCGTAAAGGATAGTTATGTCATGATTATTCTTAGGAAAATACTTTATTCAATCTTTATGAATTCAATATATAAAGTAACCATGGCTAATGGTCTTACTTCCAAAAACTCATATTGAGTTTCAAGTATGTGATAAGATTAGTCTAGATTGAACAGTATCCCTTTTAGTAACAATGCTTAGTTCAAACTCTAGGTTTATTGTCCAGAGTTAGACCTCTATCTATAACTCTATAGTTTATGCGCATTTCTTATTTCCTTCAGTGACTTCATGTAAGACATGGTAGATGATAGTGAAAAAGCAAGGTAAAAACTATGATAGAAGATAGTGAATCCTTAGTTAGTAGTTTATTCGATGTGCTTCTGTCACTTAAGATGTTAAGTGTGGATGAACTATGAGGTAAGTTCAAGATACATATAAGTAGATGAGATTATAAAGGTATTCCCCTTTTTTGAATATTTGAATTTATTAATTATAGCAATGCTTGAGATAATCACTAGAACTATCTAGTGATAATCTTGAACATTGTGTTGATAGATGCATGAAAAATTTCCTTATGTGACTTGTGACTCCTTAATTAGGGATTGAGTTTAGGTGAATTTAGTGATGGTAAGAAGTAGTATACTTGTGATAGAAGTTTGTATAGGGATATAGAGAAAATTTTCTTTGGTTTAGAATAGTACGAAAACCTAATGAATTCAAATTATTCATAAACATGGTAGGAACATATAGATAGGATCATATTTTGGTGAGAGTAGTCATATGTGCCCATATGGGGTTTATAATTTTCAGCAAATAATGTTTAGTATTTAAAACAAGGAGGGTAGTTGAAGACAGCTACTAAGCTTAAGAGTTTTTGGTAATATCAATTAAGAAGTAGTAGTGTCATTCTTCCTTCATGACCAAGGTAACTAGTTTCATGTCTTGGAGTTTCAGATGGAGCCTGATTCAATTTCAATCCATACATTTATGTTTTATGAAATCCATGTCAGCTGATTATGTTATTTAGACATGTAAGTATTTTATATTCAAATGTGTCAAATGAATCATGTTGATAACTCTTTCCTATAATATTATGAGAACATTCAAGGTAGTAAACTTCTTTCTATAGCAGCCTTAGAAGCCCTTATTTTATGACTTGGCATCTCTTACTACCTTGTGTAAGTCTATGTTGAGCACATTCTATTTAAGATCTAAATTCTTAGTATGGTCCATTCACACTTATGTTAGTAGGAAAGTTTTAGACTTTAGAAAAGCATAATTTAGTAGTTCATTCATCTTCTAGTCCACCTTTAGTCGTCATTCAAGAAAGAATGATCCTAAGGCTGGGATATTGTAACACCCTAAAAAATTTAAGATATAATATGAACCTCCTACATATGTGGTTAGATTCGAAATGAATGAGTTTTTAACTTGAAATTAGGTGTTAAAGTCAATTCCTAAGTGTGTGAAGAGATTTGAAATTGACTTTCTACTGATTAGGTTATCAAGTAAGTTCTTAGAGGGGTCAACATCAAATGATCATATATCTTAGAATATTAGGATTTATATAATGATATAAACCATTGTTATGTGGTACTCATGTGATTAAATTCTCTAGTGATTATACCCTAAAATTGAGAGTTAATATTTTAAGGAAAAATAGTCTTGACTTAAATTTTAGTCAAGTGTGCTCCATGGGTGGTGATGAAAATATGGATTAATAGTATATATTTAAATTTTGGGTTGTCGTCTTGTATTGCTTTCTGTATCACTTTTTAGAATAAAATTTGGGTGTCCAGAAGTTTGGTTATGAGATTTATCGGGGATAGGATTTAATTTTGATGTCCAAACATCATTTTTTTGGGTTGTAAAATAGTGGAAACTTCCAGTGTACAAAATTTAATATATGTTGAATTCGTTCCACTTTATAGGGTCAACACTCATCGTAGTTAGATTGACTGCACAACGAGATGGTTATTATTGTAGGAAAAAATCTCGCTGCAGAGGTCAAAATGATGTTTCCATCCTTTTAAGTGGTTTTCTGAGTTATATTTCCAATTCCAATTTTCGGAGTAGAGAGAATTTCAGGATAAAGGTAAGAGAATAGGGTGTTTTTCCTCTTGAAGGTAAGTCTTTCATTCCCCATAATCTATTTTTTATCACTTGAAATTTTTAAATCCTTCGGTCAATAAGGATGGAAAACTACTGATAGAACCTTAGGTTGGAGAAGATAAATTGGGTGTGTGGATTTTCATCTAGGAATTACCTTTTATTGATTATTATGCATTTGAATGGTGGAATTCACCTAATAAAGGTGACTGTTAAGTTCCATCAAAATTAGTGATGTTCAGAGGAATGAAGATTGAGAAAACCCCAAGTTAACCTTGAAGCCATGTGAGTGGGGTAGAAGTGGTGGGATTAAGTTCCTAAGTTATTGTCTTACTTTATCTTTGATATTGTGCATTCACGTTACTGCTAGAAATCTCTAAGTATGAACCATTGAATAACTTTATGAGAAGGGGAGGAGCTTTTCCTTTAATTGCGTCTTTCTTGATAATTTTTAGGTAGGTCATAGTTTCTCTTAATATAGATAGACTCTTAATAGAAGTTGATAGTCGTTTAGTAATGATGTTAAGTTTTCTATATGGTTAGTTATTGTTTTTTTGACAATTTCTATGTTGTGGTGTTGATTTTGTGATTGTCAAAGTATGGAACCAAATTAAAGGTGATACTTTGAATAAAGAAGACTTGTGATTGTCAAGACCCAAAATCTCAGGCCATGATGGCATCTACATTCCCCTTGAAGACAAGCCTAACCCTATAGCCTGGAGCTACGCTCAATGGGCTATAGAATCTCAGAACAACCAAAAAACTAAAGGAAATAATAAACAATACATAATAGTGAGGAATTATACAAAACTCGAATCCCAAAGCCTGGTGTCAGTGGCATGTGGAGCTACTATACATGATAAATAAAATATATAAAATAAAAGAATCTCCCCTAATGGGTAATACAATATAGGGCTTTCTATGGACTAAACGAAGCAAGCCAAGTTTAGGAAAACACGGTCGGCTCGGACTGTGAAGCTCACCGTAATCTCCATAGTCAACTGGATCTACTCCGCATGATCACCATGTGGCCGATAACCCCTGACTCTATCTGCACCAAGAAAAAGGTATAGGCATTCAGCATGAGTACCAAACAAGGTACCCAGTAGACATCATCGGGCTACTGGGTTAATATAAAATGTGAGTAGTAAAGAGAGGAAGTAAATCAGGTTGATACTTAGCACAGAAATAGTAAGGAAGCATTAAAACAAAAGATAAGCAGAAGAATAAGATATCGAATGTGATGGTATAGAACTCCAAGAACTAAACATGATAGATACAAACTACAAAGTCCAAAATCTAAGAC
>JBDJHY010957848.1:0-24691 GCA_039654485.1 Withania somnifera
TAGTCCTCCGCTTTGGCTACGGACTATAGGGTTTGGTTCTCCTACTGGGTGGATAGTAGGTGCCATCATGACTCCAAGAAGTCGGGTCGTGACACTGTCTTCCTTTTTAGTTGTATAATGGGTGTGTGGATCCTCAAAAGGTGATATCCTTGGATAGGTTGTTGCTTTAAGATTAGTTGGAATGAGGGTGCTCGCGTAGCTTCATAGTTCCTTGTGGATAGGGATTTCATTTGGGTTTTTTTGGGAGGTGGGTTTTTATTTTATTTATAGTTTCCCTAGTAGCTCATATTGTATGTCTCAAATTTTCATAACAGAAGTGCAGTTCAGTAGGCTAGATTGTATGGTGAGGGGTGAATAGGGTCCGCATAGTGTAGATCTTTTATTTAGATCGTGTAGTATTTTCCACTTGTTATGGGTTGGAGCACTTTTGAGGTATTGTGATGAGTATGTGTTCGCAGAGTATGGAATTGCATTGGGGAGTAGCATTTTGGAGGGTGAGTATCCCTTGGGATAGGGTAGGTGGTTGGAGTTCGCTCTTCTTGTTGTGCAGTGACCTTGAGTTCTAATAATTTTGTTTATGGCTTGTGAGGTTGAATCGGTAGTTAGAGTGATCTTTGATGTGCTGTGATTGGAAGACACGATGGTGGTTATGTATTAGGGCTGGTTAATGTGTGGATTCTAAATTATCCTTCAGCAGGATGTTGAGTTCTGATTAGTTGGTTTTATCTATTTAGAGAGGTCCAGCGTGGTTCTTGGTCATAGGTTGGTACAAATGTGTGTGATGTCGTAGTTATTTTCAGCTTAGATTCTAGGTTCATGATCGTGGAAGGATGGATAGGTGGTTTTGGGATCCACCACGAATTGGGTAGCCTGTATTGCTCGAGGTCCTTGGAAGCTTTTGAGTTAGTGCCACATTGTTGGTCAAATGGTTTCTCAGACTTCTAGCTCTCAATGGTTCTGCACCTTAGCTTTAACTATATCTTTCAGGTGGATTTGTTAAGCATTTTATGGTTTGGAAATAAAGTTGTAGTGCGTTTCCTTGTTGTTATAATGTAGGTTAGCTGTGGGCAGAGGATTTTCTAGTGGTGAAGGTTCTTTTGACACATGTTTTCTAGTCAGTTAGGTTGCTTGAGGTTTGATAAGGAGCATGCTAGCCCTGTATGCCTTCACCAATTGAATCCTGTAGGTACTACTCCATTCTTGACTTTCGAGGATGAAAGTTCTTTTTAGTGGTGGATGTGTAATGACTCGTAAGGTCATTTACTTTGTTTTATGAATTTTCTATGCTTAGAGTTCTTTGGTAGTTGCCCCAAGTCATTTATGACTTGCTAGGACTTGTAGTTCGGTTCCCTGGTATCTCAATTGCTATTTATCGTAGTTTACCTGTCTTGGAGGCTTAACCTTTAAATAGCAGAACTTGAGAGTCAATTCTTATTAAACATGCTCAAAATTGGATTCCGACAGTTCCATTTGCTTTGAAACATTGACTTTTTTCTAGATGGACTTTTACTTTATGTCTGTGGGTTTTCATTTTGAGTTTGAGCTGATTTGTGAAAACTCAGCACAGTCGGAGTTCATTTTTGAGTCTTGGATGGCTTTTTATGATCGGAGTGTCGAATCAGAATTATGAAGCTTCTATCAGCTCTAGAATGGTGATTTAGGGTTAGTTAGGTTATTCGTGCACTTTTTGGGGTGTCTGATGTCATTTATGGTGCCTTGGTGGATTAGTGAGATTTTGTCTAGTTTTGGTTCTTGTTATTTCTAGTGGTCTTTTCCTTCAAAAGACATTTGTTGGTAACTATATCATTTCCATGCTAGTAGCATTTTTAGTATTGCTGAAATTGGGCTTAGAATTCTTGTTGTAGGCCCCTCAGAGATTTTAGTTTAGGCTATTGGGAGTTGAAGGCACAGACCGCCCCAGCGGCGGGTTTGGTATTCAAAAATACAATAAGACCTTCCTAAATCCACGTGATTTGTAAATTTATCCCCTACTTATATGGGTGAATCCATGGAGGGCCATCATTGAAATATCCAACAACTAGAATCCCTCTTTCTTCCGATCCAGTTCCTGTACAAACGTGAACCCCAGTTAGATTCATGAATGTGTGAAAGAAATATTCGATAGCATAGAGTGTACGAATGGGTCGATTAACAATTTATAGATGAAAAAAGGCGAAAACAAAGCACATCCATTGGTAAAACGATCACCCTAATATGATCATCTCGTAGCCTTTGAGAATGAATTAAAATAGGTTCTATTACTCATTCTTTGTCATTCTGTAAGACAAATCATGAAAATGCAATTTTTGTTTTTCTTTTAGACGAATATGATATTGAGATTTGAGAGGTAAACAATCTTTTTTGTGCAACTCTAAATGTGAAGTATGTCTCTGTATCTTATTGGTGAAATTGAATACTTGAAATTCAACAGATCCTCTCTTTTCTTCTTGAGAAATAACTGAAATGAAAGAATTTTTTTACCATAAACGAGTTTCACCTTTATTTATTTTACAGATATGGATTTTATCAAATTTTAGCTATCAGTAATAATAATTCCATTAATTTGAACGTGTTGGAACCACAAGAAGCTCTTGATTCGGGGGCTCTTGATATTGCTGAACACGAAGCGTTGTTTATACCAATACCTGACACCTCAAAGGAAAGAAAAATCATTCTTTGCTATGACTTTCATGAAATAATTTAAGTTAAAATGGATTGTTAGTTACTCACTAGATTTCTTCGGAACATATGCCGCTAAGTGTCTAACTAGAAAAGTAAGTGCTTGAGCTTGAGAACCTTCTACTCTAGTGGGTCTATAAAATACAATAGGATAAGTTGTATTTTGTGCTTGTTTGGAGAGATCATCACAAATTATTAAAGTGTGTTTACATGAAATATTCAGCCAGAGCTTCTCCTGCATAGGTCGCAAGGTATTGCAATATAAAAGGTGAATCCACCATTTCGGCTACCACAATAGTGTATTCCATCATTTCACTTTCCTGTAAAGTAGTTACTACTTGGGGTCAAAATGTAATATTTCTTTATGTAGCTATTGGGAACTCCCCTGTGATGTCACCCATGTTACCAGGGGCTCACCACTGTAGAGTCATCCCAGCGAAAATGGTTCCACCTTGGTGATGGTTTCCTTGGGGGACAAGGGTCGCTCCTACTCCCCTTTTTCCATCCCAAAAGTATCTCCCTTGTTCAATTTGTTTCACCCCTACTCGACCCATTCATTTACTACAATAGGCTTGCACCAGCTGCTTAAGCTCCCGCCCCTAGTCCATGCACATGGAAACCTATGAGTATTTCTCTCTACCTTATTTTTTCATTCCATTTTAATTTCCTCCATTGTTGAGATCTCATAGATGGGACGTTGCAATTGTGAGATGACGGAAGCGTTGGTTTATACTTGTGGAGTGTTGGCGATCACTTGGTATACATTTTCTCTGGGTGATTTCCTTTAATTCATGCTTTTCTCCCATTTTCAAAAATGTTTATTTCCCTAGAATTTGTAAGCTTAATTTCTCCTTCATCCTTCATCATTTTGAGATAATTTTTTTACCATGCACTCCTGAGATGGGCTCCACGCAGTGGCACCTTCTGAATATTTTGCTGGACTGTCAGGCTCATGAGCTCAATTTTAGTCCCTATTCTAACTCGGGTTGATTTACACAATATGGGTATCATTCTTCTTCTTTTGACCCTCTACCTCTATTTTCTAGTTTTGATATACTCTAAATTTTTTTTCAGTTTTTGAATTTTTAATCATGCTTTTTGAGGTTTTAGGTCGGCGCCTAGATAGGCTAGGTTTCTCTTTTAGACTAAGAGAGTTATGGTAATTATAGGTGTGACCAGATAGAATATGGGGCTGGGACTTTGGCTTTTTCACCCTTTTTGCCATGTTAGTTATAATTATTATTCCTTTATGCTTTCTCAGCCTAGTGATTGGTCGGGTAGTGCTTTACGAGCTATTGTATGATCTCTGGGTTTAGTTATCTCCTAGTTTCTAACATGGTGGTCTCTTCTTGGTTTTCTTGTGGTTGTGATCCTTGATCTTCTATCCTGTGGTTATGTTACCGGGCCTTTGGTGATTTGGGTTATCCTTGGCGGGGATGTTAGATTGTTGTTTAGGCCTCCTTAGGCCGAATATCTACTGCGAGGCTGGATTGTATCTGTACTGCATGTGTGTGGGGTGCAGGATAGAGTTGTGTGCCCTATGTGACCTATGTTTGTTATTGGGTGGCCTCTGGCCGATCGAGGTGTCACGGCCTAAATTTCATAGCATGATGGTTTATACAACCTCCCCATAGAAAAACGTATTCCAATAGTCCGGAGCCAGTTGTAAGGGACCATAATGCTCATAAACAACAAGAACACAATAATAACATGGCAGAAAAAAAGACAACAACGGAAGGCAAAAGAAACATATACAACCCAAATCCCAAAACTTGGTGTCAATGGCATACAAAGCTTTTAAACAAAGTTTCCAAAAGAGAAATATATACAACTCCTATGAAATAGTACTAAATAAGGCCTTCCATGAACGAAATAGAACATGCTATAACGGCAAGGAAGCCACGATTAACTCTAATGTCAAAGCTCACTATATTCTTTGATGATCGGGAAATTTACCCAGTACAATCATGTTGCCTCTGATAACCCCTACCTTTATCTTCACCACGAAAATAATATAGAAATAGAACATGGGTAACAAGCACGGGTACCCAGTAGGCATAATAGGATGACTGGCTAAAATAAAATACAATTAAAGAAATAGTGAGGAAAGTAAATCAGGTCAATAATGGTAAGTAAGTAATAAAAAACTAACTGCTAAATGCAGAAATAGGTAAGAAGAACAGGTGCTAGGTACCACTTATAGAATTGATGTACAGGAACTACACAGGTAGTCTAAGCAGGGTTGACGTACAAGAATTATAAACTATCTTATAGGACCGAAAATGGAAATAGAGAATGTACCTGAACTCCAGCTGAGTATACTTTAACAGAATGCGGCATTCTTATGGTAACCAAAGTAATTTGGCATGAATGTAAATATAAATAAAGTACGAAACAACTATTAACCCAAATAGCCCCTCATAAGGCCACTGAGTACGAGAAAAGGAAACATAAAAAACCTACATGATGCCTCATCTAGCCTATAGGCAAAAACAACACAAAAAGAACTCAGTACGACTCCCCCCATTAAGCCCAACAAATATAAACAACGCCAGTAGATTGAATGCACAGGGGTGATGAAAACTATATCAGGACATAGTCATCTCGTACCAGAACGCCGTGCCTTAGTACCAATAGTAGGGTCTACACCTCCTACACAATAGCAGGGTCTATGCCTCGGAGGCCCCACCTCAATATCAATAGTTTGGTCCCCTCCCAGGAGGTCCATGCCTTAATATCAATAGTATAGGCCCCTCTAAAAGATGTATATGCCTCAATATAAAGAGTATGGGCCCCACCCAAGAGATCCACACCTGAATATCAAATGCATGTGCTCCTACCCAAGAGGTTTGAGTCTCAATATCAACAGTTGGGCCCCGATAAGGAGGTCGTCACCTTAATATCAATAGTATGGGCCTCGCCTAGGAGGTCCGCACCTCAATATAAATAATGGGGGCTAAGTTCTTCTCAACCTAATTTAAGAATTACCTCAACAACAACAGCCTGATCCAAATCTCTAGTTCCAGCATGATGTAGTATCGTATCTTAAAGAAGCGCCCACTGGAGACCCACACCTCCTAATCAATTGCAGGGTCCGTTCCTTCGGAGGCCCCCCTCAATATCAATAGTGTCAAATAACTCTATGATAGTGAAAGACTCATTTCGATCATATTATGTAAACAAAGCCAGACTACTAGGTAGTCGTGGACAAAGTATACGAATAAGTAAGAAAATCCCTTTTTTGTTATTAATCCATAAAACCTTCCAATTTTAGTTACATTTTCAATACATTTTTACCAAAGTTTCAAGTCACGCCCATTTTTAATTTACAATCCTCAATTTCTAAAATACATGATAATGGCACAACAATAACAATAAGGAAGCAAACAACAGACTAGCATCGGCCATAGGCCACCAGCACAGAACTCAACCCACTCACTATCATATAATGGCTCAGTACAGCTAAATAGGATCCAAAGCTACCCGCAGCAAGGCCAAGAAAACCACATGTAGCCCAACACCCTCTATATTCCTCTACGAAACCCCTGAAAGGTAGGTAAACATGAGATAATTTACCAAAATAGAGTTCCAAACCTAACAACCATGCACATGACTATCCACATCACACAAGTATGGTACAATAACCCATTCGAAAGAAAAGTAAACCTTTCCTACCTGGGTACCAACGAGAATCTTTGAAAAGCACGCAACCATCAAATCACACATTTAGGGATCATGACATGAATAATTACACCTATATCACCAACTGCAATACAGGATGAAAAATTGATATAGAAAAGACCCGTAGGACCCTAAACCAAAAAAATAATCTAAAAATAGTGGAATGAATTCCTCAACCTAAGTAATGCGTGGTTAAAAAATAAGCATAATTGGACAACTCGAAGGTCCTACATTATCCAAACAAAGTTTATGGAAAACGTGCAAAACATTTCAAGAATAAAAAAAAGAGAATTAGGCATGCGACTCATATGGAGAATTGATGGTAAATAACCCCGAAGTGTTAAACACTCTACCAATAGCGCCACTACTCAAAATAAACAACAAATCTGCTAAAACCATTCCAAGAGAGAAAAAACACCATTGAAGCTTCTCTTGAGATAAAAAGAAGAAAAAAGAGAGAGAATCTTACCTAACAACAAGGGGTGGACTAGGAATCCACCCCACGAAGTCTCTACTACAATACACAAGCTTGCAAAATGATTTTTGGTGAAAACCAATAAAGAACACCTAGAATACAATGAGAAATTCGTTTGAAATTTAAGATCTGGCGGTTTAATTATTGGTTGCGTACTTGTAAAATCGTGTTGGCCTGACGCGATCATGTTAAATCCCTATTAGATCAGGACAGTGCAATCGCAGAGCTCATAGAGCAATCTTACTAAAGGAAAAATTATTAACACAACACGATTGCGTCAATTAAGGAATGTTCATGCCTAAGGAATAATACAAGATTTACCACGATTGCATCCCAAGAAGCGAGATCGCGCTAAATACCTGGATCTGTATTAATTTCTACAACAATTGAATTTTCCAATAGGGGTTCAAAATTGAAATAAAATCCAACCACATCAAAAAAAAACATGCATCTTGCATGAAAAACACATTCTGGACTCAATGGAATCAACGAAACGATCATTAGAGGTAGTTTGAGAAAAAAGGGTCCCCTAACAAAAAATCAACCAAAAGAGTCAAATTTCTAACTTTCCACAAACACACTCAAAACGAGCCCAGCAACCTCCAAAAAGTAAAATAATAACCCAATTATCCTTGATTCATCGTTTCAGAGATGAAGATGCATCAGAATACTGATCTGATGCTCCATTACCAAAATCCCACCCATGCTCTAAAATAAACTTTGGCTGAACTGAATTTCCACAAATCATCTTAAACATAAAAAGAACACCCTATGAAATGAAATTTATGTCTAACTACACCAAATTTAGCATTTTGGAGATAACTAAACTGGAAGAATAAATTTCTGATCCCGTTTACTAAAAATTCACATTCAAATTCCAATATTTTAAGGTTAAGCCTCCAAAATTGGAAAACTGAAATAACATGATGTAGAACTGTAGGAAACTAAAATAATAGTCCCAGTAATTCATAAATGACATGGGGCAACTAACAAGAAGCTCTCAACATCGAAAAAACTTAAAGGAAAGTAAATACCAAATGGGTCATTACAACATCCAACACTAAATAGGACTTTCGTCCTTCAAAATTCAAGGAAAGAGTAGTACCTAAAGGCTCGAACAGATATGGATACTCGGTTCGAATATTATTCTTGGTCCCTAGATAGCCTCATTAACTGGTCCTTCACCATATAAACCTTCACTACCAAAATATCTTTGGATTGAGCTGCCTCACATACCTCTCTAGAATTGCCTTCATCTCCGTGATATCAGTTAATCTTTCATCATTCTACACTGAATCTAGGTGACACACATATGAAGGGTTAGTAACATATATGTCTAAGCATCAATACATGGAATACTGGATGAACAACAACTAATTCTGGAGGTAGGGCAAACCTGTAGGCAATATCTCTAACCCTCTGTGTGACCTCATATGTACCAATAAATTAGGGTCTAAGATTAACCTACCCACAAAAAATTCATCAGTTCCTTTATGAGAAATATCCAGAGGAAAACCATATCACTACTACTGAACTCTAGTGAACGTGGTTTATCTGCATAGGACTTCTACCTACTTTGTGGTATGTGGAGCCTATCCTAAATAACTCTGACTTGGTCCATAATATCTTAAAGTAATCTAGAACTCTAGGGTCAAAGCTCTCTGCCACAAACCTAACCAATAACCAATCTACAACTCCTACCGTATAAGTCCTCAAAAGGCGTTATTTGAATGCTGGAATGATAAGTGCTATTACACGAAATATCTGCTAAGGAAAAATGTCTATCTTAGCTACCAAAAAATAAAAAGAACAAGCCCACAACATAAATTAAAGTACCTAAATAGTCCCCTGGGACTTCCCATCAATCATAGAGTAAAACATCTAACTCAAGAAAACCTCAGTACCCATATCTCTCTAACATCCAAAACTACGAGGTAAATTACGTGTCTCGATCAAATATAATGGAAATGGAACTCCCTGAAGTCTAAAAACCTTATTAACATACAACTTGATAGAATATTTACACACCAAGACAAGTCTATTGGCAGGATATGAGACGAATTGGTTAATCCTTCCATGATGACCTAATACAATGATGGCCATTATATATGGGGGAAGGCCTAATAAAAAATGTATAGTAATCTGCTCCCACTTCCACAAAAGGAAAAAGAAGCCTATAAAACTCCCTACTTGGTCTATGGTGCTCCAACTTTACCTGTTGAATGTTCAAACACCAAGAAACAAAGGTTTGTACGACTCTCAGCATACATTGCCACAAGTAATATTGCCTCAAGTAGTGGTACATCCTTGTGATACCTGGGTTGATAGAATATCTAGAGATGTGAGCTTCATGCAACAAATTCTAAATAAAGTCACAAAATATCGAAACATCTAAAGAGGTGATAAACCCATAACACACCATTAAAATCTTGAGAGCCTAATTAAATAGCCCCTTAAAACCTCTCTCTCATATGAACTAAACGGGGATCGTCATACTAGAACTACCAAATTTGATCAAATAAGGATGGCTCGGCTTCAACCTGGGCGATAATCCACTCTACACTGAAATATCTAATATGACCATCATATTGGCCACGGAATAAATGTCTGAACCAATGGCCTCTCAGAAATTGAAATTGAAGCTAGGCCACCCATAATTACATCCTTACAACTCAAGGGATCTACAACTACATTAGCCTTGCTCAGGTGGTAAAGGATAATCAAATCATAGTTTTTTAGGAGCTAAATACACCTATGTTGCCTCAGGTTAAGTTCCCTCTTACTAAGGATATATTGCAAAGTGTGGTGATCGATATAAATCTCACAACGGATTCCACAAAGATAGTCCCTCTAGATCCTAAGCGGGAAAACAATTGCTACCAACTCCAAGTTGTGGGTGGATAGTTACACTCGTGATCCTTCATCTACCTCGACACATATGCTATAACATGACTCGGCTTCATAAGAATAAACCTAACACAACACCTGAAGCATCAAAAAACAATATATATATGGCTTGCCATCAAATGGAAAGGAACTAACTAGGGTGGTAATCAGAAACTCTTTTAGCCTAAAAAATCTAGATTAGCTCTTAACTAACCACTGGAAAGACTTATGCTTTCGCATCAAACTAGTAAAGGGTTCTGTGGTAGAATAAAAAGTCAAAACAAATTAGTTATAATACCAAGCCAACTGAAAGAAATTTCAAATATCGGTGATAGTAGTAGGTCAAGGCTCAACAATCTGCGCCACCTTGGCAGAATCAGCACTATTACTAGCACTTGAAACCATGTGTCCCAAAGAGAAATAGACTTAAGCACAAAATCACACTTCAAGAACTTTGCGTAGAGTCGCTTATTTCTCAAAGTCTTTAACACTAACCTCAATGCTCCCCGTGCCCCGCTCAACTCCGTAAGTAAACCGATATGTCATTGATGAACACAATCACAAAAGAATCTAAATAGGCCCTGAATACATGGGTCATCAAATCCATAATGGATGAAAAGGATTTAGTCAACCCAAATTACATCACAAAAAACTCATAATGCCCATACCTCATCTAAAAGCTATCTTTGGGACATCTTTAGCCTAAATCCTCAACTGATGGTAGCCAAAACATAAATCGATCTTAGAGAATACTGTGACACCCTGTAGCCTATTAAATTAGTCATTAATATGTGGCAGGGGATACTTATTCTTCACAGTCACCCTGTTCAACTATCTATAACTGATGCAAATCAGCAGTGACCCTTTATTCTTCTTCACAAATAAAACTAGAGCACCCATAGAGATATGCTAGGGAAGATAAAACCCTATTAAGATAATCCTGCAACTAAATACTAAAGTCTCAAAGCTCTTCTAGAGACATTTTTTAAGGGGCAACAGAAATGGTACTGATGCCCAGCTCAGCCTCAATAGCACAATCAATAACATGCTCAAATGGGTGGTTGAGTATATCAGTAGGGAACACATCCAGAAACTCATCAAATACCGGCACAGACTCAAAGGAGGGAGAACGAACCTTAAAATATCTAACATGAGCCAACTAAGCCTGGAAACCTTGAGCAACAAGCCTACTAGACCGACAGTAAGAAATAACAAAATTTGAAAAACGACTAGTGGGATCGTGCTACACCACTAGAGGTATATTGGTCACAAACAATGTCACAGACTTTAAATAGAAATTTAGACCATACGATATAGATATAACTAGCCTATGTTCAAGATAACATAAAAATCCAACAAATCTAATTGAATTAAATCATCCCTAGTGTTGTGACCCTAAAAAGTCACCAAAAATGACCTATATAATCGATCAATCCCTTTAGCTGCACCCATGGGGGTAGTCACACTCAAGGGTAATGGTAACAACATACAAAAAATACCTAACCGAGCCAAAAATATAGAGATACATAAGATGAGGTATATTAGGGAGAAAATAATTTCAAAAAAAATAAGTAACATACTAGTGGCATCGGCATCTGAGGCCTTACCCTCGACCTTATCTAGAACAACATGAGCAGATAACATCCTCCACCCTACTGTCACCTGACATCTCTACCTCTTTCCTCATCCCCAGCCTCCTCTCCTAGCTTTGTGAGTGGCAAGCTATCCACCTCTATCCAGTGGATTTACCTGAAGTAGTTGGGTAGGCGAGCTACAATTTGAGTAGCCTTGTGCCGAAGGCAATCACTAGAAAATTTGACCGTACCTCCACACTCAAACTAGCTCTTTATATAACGATCCTTAGCAATACCTAGATAGTCTCTAGGATAGTTACCTACCCCTCCTTGCTTGTAGAAACCACCCCAATCTTTTCCTTAGCTATGGGGAGCCTCACTATGGCCTCGTGGTGCTGAAGCTAGGCCTCTGATGGGATGTCTACCCAATCCCTTGCCGAAAGTCTATAATGGAGCTTGGTACTGTCTGTTGGTGTTACCTCCTCCACAAAAAACAATGGCTTCCGAATTTGGACCCGAAATAACTATTGTGGTGGAGTTATATCTTCTCTCTGCCCCCTTGGGCCCCATAATCTAAAACCTCCTTGCTACGGGTATGATAAACAATATCAAAAAGAACTCTGCATTACTAAAATCCACACAACCTAACATCAAAGGTCAAACCTCAACCCATATGTAAAGCGGTGAATTTGTTCCTCTTGGTAGGAAAAAAATCACCAACATGCCTAAAGAGCTCTATCAATCAGGCCTCATACGCAAAGATGATCATTTCACCTTGGTGTAAGACTGTAAACTAATTTTGAAATACGTAACATGCACTCTTGGGCATGTACTAGGCAATGAAGTTCTTTTGAAAGTATCCCAAAGTAATAGTGGATGCACCCAGTAGCCTACGATCTCTTAACACTCACCGCTAATGGCTAGCAACTCCCTCATGAAAGTAAGAAGTAATGTCAACCCATTGAATCCAATAACTCTAATAACCCAGTGCTTCTCGTCACACACATTGATAAAATCATAGGGATCCTTCCCTTGTTTTTTTGGAAAACCTAGCTAGGAAATTCGTAAAAAGTGTTGTGACATCTTTCGAACCATTAAAATAGGTATAGTATGAGCCAGTGATGGTGAAGATGTAGTAAAATTCCAAGCTGCCATGATTGGTGACATTGATGGTGCTACCAGTGCATTGGATACTAGGGGAGGTGGTGCGCCCTATTTAGCTCCCTGTGCGGACACTATAGTATATCTATTAATGCCCTATCGAGCATCTGCATTATCTGCCCCAACAAGTCTTTGAATGTAGCAGGTAGTGGCAATAAAGATTGTGGTGGTAGGGCAGGAGTTGCTTATGGCTATGTAATGGATGGGTTAGGAATAATAGGCTGGGCATTACCCATTAACCCCTCCTAACCTGCTAGGGAGGGTATCGATCTACGAATGATCCTTAGGTATGCACCATCTACATAAGAGTGAAGCCAAATGAGTTTTTTAGAAATGGTATGAGTATCAATGCATGATATGATTAAAGAGATGAAAACTCTCCTAAGGCACCCCATATCCTCCCGAAGAATTGATGCATACATCAATTCACCAATGAATAAGACTCTAATAGGTACTTTCTCTAATTCCAAAGAGGTCGGTAAACCTAAACTCTTATACCGCTCTGTCATAACCAAATTTTTGGATCATGATGGTGTCTACAATCTTCCCATAGATAAGCCTATTCCTATATCCTCAAGCTACATACAATAGGCCATAATTCTCATAAACAAGAAGTAAAGAATAATAACATAGCCTAAAATATACAACAATTGAAGGAAGAATAAACATATACAACCCAAATCACAAAAGCTGGTGTCAATGGAATATAGAGCTGCTAAACAGATTATCAAAAAGGGAAATATATACAAGTACAACTCCTATAAAATAGTACAAGACAAGGTTTTCCATGAACAAATAGTGCAGGCAATAACAATAAGTAACCTACGATCAACTTAAATGTCAAAGCTCACTATAGTCTCCCCAGACCAGCAAATTTACCCATCACAATCACTTAGCCTTTAATAACCCTTACCTTTATCCACACCATGAAAACAGTATAGAAGTGCAACAGGAGTTCCAGACACAGGTACCCATTAGGGATCATAGGCCAACCATGATAAAATAAAATACAAGTAAATAAATGGCGAGAAAAGTAAATCAGGTCAATAATTTCAAGTAAACAATACAAAACTAACTGCTAAATGCAAAAAAAGTAAGAAGAATAAGTGCTAGACAATACTAACACAAAGGAAGTACCGGAACTAAATAGGTAGACTAAGCACAATTTTTATACAAGAATAATCAATTATCTCATAGGACCAACACGGCTATAGAAAACATACCTAAAATCCAACTTAGTATACTATAACAAAATATGACATTCGATGGTAATTACAAGTAATAAGGCATGCACATGAATACAAATAATGTAAGGAAAATTTTTTAACCCAAATAGACCACATAAGAACACTGAGCACAAACAAAAAAAAACACAAAAAAATCTACCTGACACCCCATCCCACCCGTAGGAACTAACAATGCAATAAAAACTCACTGTGACTTCCCTCTTAAGCCAGGCAAGTATAAACAACTCAAGTATAATAATTGAAGAGTGGTGCTGAAAATTAAATAAGGACACAGTCATCCTGCACCAAGAGTCCGTGCCTCAATGCCTACAATAGGGTCTGTGCTGCAGAGTTATGCACCTCCTAATCATTAGCAAGGTACCCTCCCTAGGAATGCACACCTCAATATCAATAGTTCCCAAGATGTAAATCTATGATTGTCAAAGATTTATTTCGGTTGTATTCATAAAATTGAGCCATACCACTAGGTAGTCGCGGCATAAGTATACTTGTAAGTTAAAAATCCATTTTTAGTTATAAGCCAGAAAACCTTCCAGTTTTAGTTATCTTTTCAATACCTTTTTACCACACCCCCAGGTCCCTCCTATTCTTAATTTACCAATGTTCAATATCTAACATGCATGACCGTGACACAACAATAACAATACGGAAGAAAACAACAGACTATGATAGGCCAGAGGCCACCAACTAAGAACTTAACTCATTCACAAATCATATAAATGCTCAACATAGCCAAATAGTCTCCCAGGCCACCCACGGCAAGGCCAGGATGAACACATATAACACAATACCCTCTACATCCCCACACAGGACCCTTGAAAGAAAGAAAACAAAAGATAATTTACAAAAACAAGTCTTCCAACTTAAAAACCATCCCAAATGACTAGACATACCACAAAAGTATTCTACAGTAACCTAGTATAAAGAAAAGTAAATAGAGCCTACTTGGGCATCGGCAAGAATACCAGCCAGTCCGTCTAGTAATTGATTCTGTAATCAAGGTAGGCCATTTCATCCTAGCTTTCCAATTTCTCTGTCCTAACAGCATTCAAAGCCTAACATCCTTGCAAGCTTTGGATTCTTTCCTATCACTGACTGGTAAAGAGGTTACCAAGCAAGTGAAACTCAAGTGAAACTGTACTAGCTGAAAAGTGCACAATACTAGCCCGAGGCTTCGAACTCACCTAAGACAACCCTAAACTATCAACAAAAAAATCTAGCTGGGCTGGAAGTATACCTAGAAATTGGACTATGGGCCCTGCACCCTACAAAAATAATTTAATAATAGTAGTACAAAGGCCTCAACTCAAGAAACGTGGGGTTCAAAAATAAGAGCAATTGGACACTATATTTTAAATAATGTGATAGTGTCTCTGAAGGCACGATCATACTAAATAAAGAAAATAAAATTTACTACGCTCACGTCCCAAGGAGAGTGATTCTGATGAGTGCCTGGATCTTTAGAAATTTCTGCAACAACTTAATTTTATAACAAGGGCACAAAATAGAAACAAAGTCTAACAATAGTAAACCAGACATGCATCTTGAATGCAAAACACATCCAAGACTCAACAAAGTTGATAAAACAACAATCAGATTTTTTTTGAGCATAATGATATGTGACATGAACTTAAGGTCCAACAAGACCAAAGTCAATGTTTTAAAGCTAATGGAACTATAAGAATTCTATTCTGAGCCTGTTTATCAACAATTCACTCCCAAATTCCAGGATATTAATGTTAAGCCTCCAAAATAGGGAAACAAAGATAATATGCTATAGAACTGCCAAGGAACAAAAATAATGATCCCAATAAGTGATAAATTACTTGGGGTAGCTAACAGGAAGCGTTAAACACTAAAACAACTAAAAGGAAATTAGATGACCAAATGGGTCATTACAGAGGTGTTGCCTTATGGAACATAACACTTGTGGTTATTTTACTTGCATGCCTAAAGAGGGTACTGTTTGACCCAATTAAGGGCAAGTGGGACCTTGGCAAGATATGTAGAGCCTAGTTGAGTTGTGATTTCTTTGTAGATTTGGGATGTGGTTAGTGAGAGATCTTGGTTTGTCTATTAACTATTTTACATGTCAAATAGCCTTGTATGTGATTATGCATTGGTTACCATAATAGAGATGAGACTGGTTCGAGATGTGACATAACTTGATGAACTAATAAAAAAAATTTTCATTAAATTATTGTAAGTATTTCTATCTATACATGTATATTTTTTACAACCACTAGTGGGTACAAATTCATATTCTCGCACTATTATTACATTTTCCCCAAACTATCACATGTGGTACTACTGGTCAATTTATTATGTGTTGGTTATGATACTAAGATATGGCACCAGTTCTGTACTTGATCTTGTGATACTAAGATATGACACCAGTTGTGTAGTTGACATTGTGTTACTGAGTTATGGAAGTTGTGGAAGTTGTGGAATTGAGCTTGTGATACTAAGATATGGTACCAATTGTGGAATTGAGCTTGTGGTACTTAGATATGATCTTTTTGGGTATTGATCCTTGGTACCCGATCCTAGACTTAATTTGACAAGCCTCGACACCTGGGAGGGATCGATGAGGCTCCATTCTAAGGGATTTCATTATGTGTTGTGGCATGCAGAAGCTGGCGGAAGATGCCCATAGTCTCCCACGATGGGATGAATTGGTGAGGAAGTCGGAGGATGGGTATATAGTGGAGGAGAGGTATACAGATGTGATCTCCGTTTGGTCCAACCTGCTAGCTATACTTTAGAGGGGGAGCATTTGGTATTATACTGTTACTTTTATACTTCTCTACCCCATTTCATTGCATACTTATATGTTTTTTTATTCCCTTTGAACCTAGGAGGAGGCCCCGTTGGATCTTTGGATATTCTATTTGTATCTATCAGTGGGGTGGTGAATCCAATAGATTTTTTCCCTAGGAAGTTATCTTTTTGTATCTACTGGAGGGATGAGGAGTCAACGAATTTTGTTTACTTTCTTATACGCTTATGAAATTTCTTTTTTTCTAGTACCATAATAGTTATTTATGATTTTAACTTTGTTGTTCCTTGGATGTCTATGATCTTGTGTTAGTTGGTTACTTTGTTGGATATCTAGGTATGTGACGCGCTGCTATTAGCCATATTATTACTTGGATTTTCCTTGTTCCCGCATTAGATATCCAATTTTTGTATTTTTCTCCCTTGTATTACAGGTGTGTTGCCCATTTTTCTTAGGGTGTGAGTGTATACCCAGTTACTTCACTAGCTACTATTATCTTATTCCCTTAGTTGGATATAATCTGGCCATTATTAGGGTTCCCCAGTGGAACCAGGTTCACTTTTTTTATCTCCTACTTGATGATCATCTTCCTTACTTGTTTTTTAGATAATTATTTATCCATACATGTGCTTATATTCTTGTTATCACCTTTTGTTTATTGTTGTTCTCCTTATCACTTTATTTGCACCTTATGCTCTCTTGGTCAACCTATGATTCCTGTTGGATACCTATGTTGTTGGTGCTCATGCTATACTTTTGTACCTTTTTTGTGGTGCAGGGATTGGTACATGTTATCGCTTATGACGTGGTGCATGTAATTATCTTTTGAGAGTTTTGGAAATATGGTATGATCAGGGTGTTCGGTGTTTCCTTATCCATTTGCAGTAATCTTTACCTTTACTTGTAGTCCGAGAAAATTATGTTTTTATATTGTATAGACTTGTTGTATTTAGATTCCTTATATACAACTGATGCAAGGTCTTGGGAATAACTGTTGTGGTTATTTTTCTATTATGTGCTCCTTTTTCTCTTCTTTATGTGCTTTATTTATTGTATATTGAGTATTGGAGTGTCGTCTGTTGGTTACCACTCTGGATAATGGGTTTAGGCTTTTTTATCGGTGGGACTTGGTAGACTTAATCATAACTCGTGTTTTGGGTCATGACAGTTGTTGAAGTATGTTTGTCCATATGCAACTTATTATCTCTTCTTTTTTGTTAATTATGCTTACTATCTCCCAATTTTTTTATTGAATCGTGACATGACCCTTCCCTTTTGATGTCACATTATAGGTTTAATATAATTTTGTAAAGTGTGTCCCAACATAGTATTTATTCTTTATTTATTGTGATACTTATTTTCGTTCTGTTATGTATTATAATTCTTCCCCTATACTCTCTTATGCTCATTTTTGAATTATAAGATGATTGTTTATCTTTGTTTTTTTTTATGTTCATGAATAACCTTATATGTATAATATGTATATCATGTAAGATTATCAATATAACTAAAATTATTGGACATTTCTTTTTTGATAAGGTTAAATGGCCAGTATAAGATCTTTAGGTCAAATTATGTGAAGGTTAGACTAGTTAGTAATTTTGCAATACGACAGGCCTATAACTTAATTAAGGCTAGTTGGCCATGTATGAAATATGTCTTAGCCTGATATTTTAATGGATTGAAACTTAGGCTTTTCTATCGGTGGGACTTGGTAGACTCCATTATAACTCGCGTTTTGAGTCATAACATCTGTTGAAGTATGTTTATCCATATGCAACTTGTTATCTCTTCTTCTCTTTCATTAATTGTGCTTACTATCTTCCAATTTTTTTTTTTATTCAATCATGACGTGACCATTCCCTTTTGATGTCATATTATTGGTTTAATATAGGTTTGTAAAGTGTGTTCTAATATAGTATTTATTCTTTATTTAGTGTGATACTTATTTTCCTTCCGTCTTCTATTCTAATTCTTCCCTTATAGTCTCTTATGCTCATCTTTGAATTATGAGATGATTGTTTATCTTTGTTTTGTTTTCGATGTTCATGAATAACCTTATACGTATAATATGTATATCATGTAAGATAATATAACTAAAATTGATTTGATATGCTTTTTTGATAAGTTTAAATGGGCCAGTATATGATCATTTAGGCGAATTATGCAAAGGTTTTGCAATTTTCCAAATCGATAGGCCCATATCTTAATTAAGTCTAGTTGGACCTATATGAAATATGTCTTAGCCCTATTTTTTAATGGATTGGAACTTATATTTTTCCCTTTTTTGTTTTTCTGGATCTATCTATCTGCGCTTGGGCCTATCCCAATATAAGTTTCAATTGGTTTTTTTCTTGATTTAATATATTTGTGCTATTTAATATAATCAACTTCTAATTCTTTTTTCTTTTGGCATGTGTGACTGGGTCCCTGAGATCTATTTTTTGCATGGCCTTATGGACTATGGCCCATTGGAGTATTAGATTCCGTCAATATAAAGTTCCCTTCCTTTTCTCTTTTTATTTTATGTAGTTCCTTATCTGTATTTGTTATATGATGTACAGTGGGGCCAAAGAATTGTAAACTTTGATTTTTTATAAAATAAAAATGGAATTTTTGACTTTTATATAGTTATTATCTTTTTCTTCCCTATCACTAGGCAAATAACATAGGGCTAATAAAAGGAAAAATAATCAATCTTTGGTTAATTGTTTTCAAATACTTAAAGATTTCATAGGGGAAAATATAACACAATTTTAGAATTATATTTTCAAAATACTCATGTTTTTCTCCTAAAAACCAAGATTTCAACACTTGTTATTTGTTTTTAAACTCATCAAAAAAAAAAAAATAAATAAATTAAGATAGCTTAAGACACATAGTCTTATAAATCACATGGAACGTGACCTATTTTGGGATGTTCCAGTAAAACCAAGTATAATTCATGTAAAAATGCAAAAGTCATTTAACTCGTAAAATATGTAAACTTTTGATTGTTGAAATCATAGAGTCAACATATGTTAAAATTCACAAACCTTGGGGTTTTTCCACTGGTTGAAGAAACCATAAGTCTTTTTCAAAATCAAAAGTTTTGGAAATGAGAGTGGAAAAAACCTCTCATTGAGTACCCCCTAAACTTGGTTAGAAGAAAAAACCCTCAGTGAAGTCTTGAAGAGGATGAAAGCCTGGAACTCTATACTTAGGAACTTGAACGTAGTTTCTTATTTCTTCTCTTGTCTAATGAATTTGCTAAGTGTAAAAGAATAAAGATGTTAAGGGTTTTGAGTATTTATACTAGGGGTAAATTATCTTTAAATGACATGGGATGGATAAATAAACAGGATTAGATGTCCATGATAACCTTCAAAAAATAAATTAAAATTGACATGGGCATGTTTGACGAATGGGTCAGTGGTCCGTTAACCCAGTTGTTGTCCCATCAACCAGATGTCAACTTGACCCTTAACTTGGGTCTCACTAGACCAAGTCTATAATAAGGTTTACGTTCCGTCAGATAACTTGATGGACCGTCTAACAGTCCGTGGAATGATCCCCTGCTCAAGGACCTACTAGTTTAGGTAAATATCTAATACATTCCCCAACATACTTATGAAACTGTGGGACCATATTGGAAAAGTTTGATAGACCTTTCTACAATCCATGAACCTTGATGAAGGACCGTCAAATGGTCCATATGAATGGGAGATACGAAGGCCATCAATGTAGAAAAATGACAAAGAGTCCACAGTCCTTAGAAATAGTTGATGGACCCATCCAAGGAAATCCAACATTTCAAAACTTTTATTAAGTTTTCCCAACTTTTTTTTGTTTAGTCTTAAAAGTGTTTTAGTGTGGTTTACAAGGCTTTTCACTTGGGTAATATATTGAGACAAGATGAAAATTTGTAAACATCATGCATAGAAATTGTAATAAATTAATGAATGAGTTAAAATCAAGTGAAGACATGTTTAATCATTTACACATGAACTATGAGCATAAATTATCACAAGGAACTAAATTTTACAGAATAAAACATAATTGGGTGTAGACCTTAGACTAGAAGATTTTGAAATTAGGAATTTATGAGATCTTTAGGCATCAAAGTGGAAGTAGACCCTAATTGAATACCCACATACCTTATTACTTAAGATTCTTGACTGGATCTTGGTTGAACGCTTGGGATATTTGATCTTGAAGGAAGAATAACCATATCTCCACTGAAGAGTATTCTTTGATTTGAATGTGATAATTATATTGAGAAGGATCCCCTTTTATTCCCACCCAATTATAAAAATAACGTAGTTTAGTGGTTTATAAGATTGGTGAAAGACCAAATTGCCCCTGTGAGATGGTTTAAATTTTCTATAAAATATATTCGTAGGAGGTTACTACCAATCAAATGGTTCAATAACTCATTGAATAAGACATTGTTCAAATTGTCCTTTTCATCAACCTATGGGACGGTTCCAAGGTTTAACAAGATGATATCTGAAATCTTTTAGTTCATTGATGAGCCATGGCTCATGGTCATATATAGGGGTCAGTGTATGATTGATGGACCTCTTCCACTATTTATAGGATCAGTTACAACTTGAGGGAATTTTTTCATGCTGCTACACATATTCAATGACTCCATAGTATATCTTGTGGTTTGGAACCATGAGTCCTACCAGGACTCAAAAATCCTAGGAACAATTTTAACCTCCCATGATTAAGTCTATGACTCATGGATTGGTTCCATGATCCATTGACCCTATCGTGGATCATAAAAAAGTTGAAATTTCCTTTGTTTTTTTTTATCTAAATCTAGGTACAAGCTTGGAAAATTATTCTACGATGTTAAAATATCCCCCTATTGGATTTATTCCTCCTTGAATACAGATTGGAACTAAGATTAGAAAAAGATAAATTGTTCAAGCTAACTGGCTAATAACTGAATAGGATATCCATCACGATACTAACTGAGCTAATGATACTAAATTATTTTAACATACATGGAATGAACGGATACATTGGATTCATTAAACTGTACGAGAATAAATGTAAGGAAAAAAATAAATAGAGAAGGAAACTTTCTACCTAGTGATATGATGATGCTTGGAGGAAATACATAAAGGTAGTTGCTTCTACTTTCCATGTATCTCCTTCAATTTGTTGAATCCTTCAGAACACCTAAGTGATGAAACCTTCTAATTTCTCAACCTTTAAACCTATGTGTCAATAATCTCAATCACCACCTCCTTATATTAAAGACTATCCAAACAAATAATGTCCAATAATACAGTAAGAATATTTAGTGCATTTTTCCAACAGGGACACACGGAATACTGGATGTATTACTACAATTCTGTAGGAAAGTGTTAACTCATTGGCCAGCTTTCCTATCCACCTCAAAATATGATAAGGACCACTATTTTTGGGACTAACCTTCCACTTATTTCAAAATATAATCATCCTTTTCATGAAAGAACCTTCAAAAATACCCAATCATTAACCTCAAACTCAATGTCTCTGTTACTCACATCTATATAAGATATCCAATGAATCTGAGCTATATTCCACCTCTATCGAATAAGTTGAACCTTCTCCATATCCTTAAGAATTGAATATGGCCCTATCAAAGTGACCTTGCCAATCTAAAACCTACCAATAAGAGATACATATCTCCCTATAAAAAGCCTCATAAGGAGCCCTCTGTACACTAAATGGTAGATATTATTTTATGCAAACTTAATAAGAGTTACATGATCATTCTAATTACCTTTGAAGTCAATCACACAAGCTCTAAACATATCTTACAAAATTTAAATAGTACATTAGACCTCTCAAATTGATTGTGGATGAGAAGCAGTACTGAGATCTACTCAAGTACCGAGACCCTTTATAGAAAGACTTCAAAAATTGAGAGGTGAACTAGGTACATCTTTATAAATGATAGATAAAGGAACTCCATGCTACCTACCAAACTCATAAATGTACAATTTTTAATAATCCTTGGCCAAATCATAGTCTTTACTAGAAAGAAATAGGCTTACTTGGTCACCTTGTCTACAAACACCCAAATAAAGTCATAGTGTTGGCAAGTAAGAAGAAACCCAACAATAAAGTTGATGTTGATAATTTCTCACTTCAAAGCTTTGATACCGAAGTCCTGAGTTAGATATCTAGGTCTTTGATGCTCAACCGTAATCTTTTGGTAATTAGGACACACCGCTACAAAATCTACGTTGTCTATTTTCATACCATTTCGCCACTTCCCTTAAGTTTCTGTAAATATCAGTGTACCCTAGATGAATCGAGTACCTGGAGCTATGAGCCTCATAATTTTGTAGTTTACCAACTTATTAAGCCTTTGAGAACAAATTATTGCTTTGTTTGAACAATTTTGAGTCGAATTTTAATGTTTAAATTTTTAAATGAGAAGTAATTGAAAAATACAATTAAAAAGAGGAAATAGGAACCAAAAGAAGGCAAAGAATTGAAGACGAGAATAAATCAAAATATGAAGATAAAGCCACAATACGGCTGAAGCGATTCGGACCATACTTGGTCATTTGAATCTGCATACACCCACATATGGGTCACATACACATTCTAGAAGATAGTTGATAAACATAAAGAGACTAACGAAAATGCAGAGGGAATAAGGTTATCTGTATGTCACAACCCAAAAATTAAGTTGTGATGGAGTCTAGATCCCACCTGTAGACAAGACTAAACCCTTCACAGAGAAGGTAGTGATGGAACAGTACCAAGTATCAAAAGAAAAGAGAAGGAGAAGAAGATGAAGAGTAAACACAAGCACATAACAGAAAATAATTCAACCAAAAACTGGTGTCGTGAATGTCGAGCGTCTACATATATAATAGTACAATATAAAACACACAATGGGGAAACTAAAAATAGCTATCTAGAATCACACACGAACAATTGTAAAGATAAAAGGAAGATTGACTAGCATGAACGCCGACTGCTTATTGTATCTCATGAAATAACACCAAAATAGCTTGCACAATCGCATCTGCTCTGCTGACTCATACTAAGACATGCATCAAAAAAAAATCATAAGTGTAGCATAAATACAAAAAAACAACAGGTACTAGTAGTCATTATAGGCCGACTGAGAAAAAGTAAGCATAAGAAAGTTGAAAAGTGATCTTAAGAAAATAGAGAAAGAACGCCTAATAAACAACAGAAAAAGGATAATTCTAGTAGTATCTAGTAAGTGTTGTAAAGACTAATTTATTAGTATGTGTAGTATCAGATGACAAGTATGTAGTAAACTCAACTATTGGTTTACAACACACAAGGCTTGGGCCACAAGAAAATCTTGATCAAAAGCGACACTTACTTGGAGCTCCAATGTAACTAGCATATGGAAGGACCAGTAAGAGAATACAAAACAATTAAATTGCTAAGATAAAATCAAATATAGAAACTATTGAATGGTACCTACAAGATACATACATGACTAAATAAATATACTAGCACACAAACCCATTCGACATGCCATATTAACGATAGGTACAACCAAGTAACGCAATAGGGACTTCCCTCGTATGTCTTGAAAAATACAAACCAATGTGTTAAGATGTAATGCAAATGGGTTCTGTGAAAAGTAAATAGTGATTGTAAGCATCCTCCTTAATTTATAATCTCACAGTAGAGGGGCACTTAGAAGCTTCCCCGAATATACTTACCCCTCCTACTCCAGCATACCCCTCCCCTCAGCTGCAGCTCATACCTAATAGTAGTACCTTATGTATAGCCATCCCGTGTCCATGTAAAAAATTTGTATTAGTGTGCCTGATCCTCAGGGAAGTTCCCTGACTCATGTACACACGAAATATCATAAAAAGGGCAACTAGTAAAATAGTAATCAAGGAAAAAATGAAAAACCCGGGCTTAACCCATATATCATATCTCAGTGGGAAAACTAAAGTCCATCAAAAATAGGGGAATCAAAACTGCATTATAAATCATATCACTATTATGTAAGCAATACCCAAAAACCATAGTGGTAGTGAAAGAATAGATCAGGTGGTGTGAGAAAATAGCTTCATATTACATTGCAGTTGTGGATATGTCACGACTCGACTTCTCGGAGTCATGATGGCACCTACTATCCACCAAGTAGGAGAACCAAACCCTGTAGTCCGTAGCCAAAGCGGAGGACTACAACAGTATGTGCGGAAAAACAATAATATGA